>KB702182.1:0-23279 GCA_000349165.1 Anopheles christyi | reverse complement strand
AAGTAATGAATGTTACTGTGAATCGATTGCTAGCCAGAATGCGCGTCTCTCTTCTATCCCCTTTTTTCCTGAATCCTGCATCCTGTCAATCTTCGAAAAGAAGAACAAGAATTACAGAAACATCGCTTAGTTCTATTCATCCATATATGGCCCATACCTGGTCTCTGCCATTTCTCTCTCTCTCTCTCTCTCTCTCTCTCTCTCTCTCTCTATCTCTTTTTATTTATCCCCGTGCTTCATAGCCTCTGCGTGACAGAATTCCATTTCCTCATAAATGATCACTTATAAACGACGTTCGATCGATCGAGAGATTGGTCGTGTTTCTAGAATTTTGTATCTCAGCAAAGATATTTCAGGGTTTTTGGACAAAGGCAGCGATCCTGTACATCTATTACAATTCTCAATCACAACGATATACCTTTACTGAACGCAAATGGAATTTTAGTATAACTTGAACATCTGTTATGGTCGGCCACTCTTGGGCATTGTATTTGCCTGTACGACGACTTCAAGAACTTGTGGCAGGTGATATTATACTGGGGGCGCGTTTGGACAGATGGTTTTCTTTTGCTTGTTTCCGAACAACATGTTTTTACGACGACCACCACCTATGGACCATACAATTTTTCTCGCGAGTTCCGGTAAAGTTGATTTACTTAATTAGTACAGCTCTGCTTCGTTCGATTTAGTATAGTTCACGGTAAATATATAAGAATGTCAAATTTCTTCCTACTCCTTTCCTCCTTCCCCTAATAATGCTCGCACCTCACACCCAATCCAGCTATCTATTCATCTTTTCGTTTCTATTACTCCTCTCCTGCGAGTCCCCCCGCGCGGCTTCCAATATCTCTTTCTCCGACTGCAGGTTGAAGGCCGTGTCCATATGTGGATGCCGCCATTATACGCAATATCGTTGCCATTTCTACACCACGCTCTCTAGATCAGCCCGCTTTCCGTGCGCTTCATAATCCACTCCTCTTTCGCTACCATTCTTTATAGCATCCCTCGATGATTTTAAGCTAAAGTTGTGGTTTAACCGCTCTTAAATAATAGGATGGCAACCTGACCGAGATAGAAGTATATGAAGTGGCGCGTTTCGTGCGTCACGTACGATCCAAAGTTTCGGCCCACGATGCAGTGCCAGGTGGGGTTGTACTTTTTGTCGAATTCTTTCTTTATGTAGGCAGCAATATCCTGAAATGGGAAACACAAACGGAATCAATTAGATAAAGACTAATAATGTATTTCAATATGTCAAGTAAATAACAGGTCGAGCTGTAAGAAGTTTGTTTCAAACATATTAGAAAATCCAACTTTTATTTCAATTGTTCAAATAATCCCATTGTAGTTTTACCCTGGATCCATTAGAAATCGTGAATCCTTACTCTGCAGATTAGGATAAATTTACACACCAAACGTACCGAGTGAATAGAACAATACACAAGTGCACGCATCATGTGGATGTTCCGCACGAAATAAATCCTTTCGTGTCATCACAGCACACTGAAAGCCGCGAAACAAAACAACCCATTCGTGGGATCGATGAGAGCGCCACTGAAGCATTCACCTAATGTGGCTCCTCACCAACTATTTTATCCTGTTGTCTTGCTGTCTCATAATGCCTTTCCCTTCCAGTCCCTAAAAAAAAAAGCCACGACTGCAAATTTGGGTCGCACAGCAACTAGAAAAATCTCTTCGCAGTGTCTCGTGCCTCGACGGCGTGGAGGAAGAAATCGGGTTGTTTTTTCTATGCAGAAAATTTTGCCATCGTCGCCACCAGGAACACAGGAAATGAATGCTCCCGCTGCTCCAAAGCACTATCACAAAGGACAACGTAAAGAACGGGGACACTTGCTGAATAAACAGGAAAAATGAAAGCGTCCTTTATGTATGTATGCACCGTCATGGCGTTGGGGTGTTGAAAGCGCCCGGAAAAACCCCGGGACGCACAAAAAAAAACTTTAGCAGGGAGTTGCGTTTCTGTTGTTGGGCTGCATTCGTGTACATGAAAAGTAAACATAATCAACCTCCACTTCCGGAGTACGACACTGTAGTGGGTAGGAGATGGCCGGATGGCTGACTCGCTGGTCTGGAAGGCGTTGAGTTGCTTGCTGAACTGCCTTTGCCTGGCGTAGGGTGATGGTGTGTGGTTCAACTTTTCCACCTGAGCACGACCAGAGTGCATGGGAACCAAAGTGTACGAGCGCTTCGAACGAGAGCACACATACAGAAACTCTCCTCGGCACATCATCTTGTTTGCACCATTCATCGCTCGCTTGTGTTTGTCTAGCAAATAGCGAAAGAGCGACATAATCAGGCTGCTTCGTCTGCTTCCAACTCTTAAGTACAACACACAGACGAGAGAGAGAGAGAGAGAGGATCTTAGGTAATCACCATCTGATGCCTTCTTTGTTGCATTCGGGTCAAAAGTCATGTAGGAAACTACACACTAATTGGGGAGGTATTTTAATTGCTACAAAAATCCTTCCAACTTTTAATGCATACTATATTATTATTTTGGGATATTTTTTCAAGCTTCCAAGAGCCATACCGCTTTTCTGTGAATACTAACACAGCCACAATTTCAATCGATGCAATCGTTATGCTTTACGTGTTGAGTTTTAAGGTACAATTGAAGTGACTGCCCCAAGCCTACCAACTCATAGCCAAACAACTCGCCTACCGAATATACTCATAGGTAAAATTTTAAACTTGTAACAAACTCAATCAACCCGTAATTGAGCATTGCTTGGGGTAAGATTCCACCCATTTACTGAACATACATACCACCATCATTTCTGACAGGATACACTACACCACGATGGCCTTGACTGACATCGTCACTGGGGATATGAACCACCATTCAATCGAATTGTATAAAAGCACAGGCCTCGTGCGTTCTATGTCCTACTGAAGGAACGATAGCATGTTAAGCCTCCATTAGTAACACCGCTGTACAACCAAACGAATGATGCGGATTTTCCGAAAGCCCCATTTTCGATACGGAGGCACGGCCCTGTCCCTGCGGCCACAAAATTGGAGCACTTTTTTCTCACTGGTACACCTCTCCACAAAAACACAATAAAAAGGTAAACTTCGTATCGATCTTGCCTCACCGACGAGAATGACGCGCGACACCAGGCATTGAGAAGTAGAACAGCAAGCGGCAAACACCAGGCACAAACCAATAAAACCTCCGGTCTACAATTGCGACCCGAATGAGCACTCCTTAGCCTGCGGCTTCTTGTCTATTAACCATCGGAGAGTAACTTTTTGAGGTCAGTAACAGTATGGCACGGATAATCTCAAGCTTTACCGACCGCCCCATGTTGTTCTTGGGAGGTTTCCACCAATTTGAAGATTCTACCTTTGCAGTAAAAGTATGTTGCTAGAAAAGAGATAGGTCGACCTTTTATGCTGCCATATTTTCCTTCAGTCTAGAAGGCGAAAACCCCCCAATTCTTCCATTGAACTTGAGCTTGTTTGGTTCGGAGTGGTGCGAAGGAGAGCCACCACCTTCGTTCATATCGAGGTCATCAACCAAATTCCGGTCACCTCAAACATTCCACAAGGTGGAAAAGGAATATGCGGGTTTTATTGGCCCGGGTTCTATAGCCATAGAAAGGATACTTTTTACTGTGAAAGGGGGGGGGTGTAAAACCCGTAGAACGTCCTTCCTTCTGGAAAAGTGCATAACATTGATAGAATTAGAAACATTTCCCTTGCGACAGTCACAGCCATTCTCATCCATCCAACCATCTATCAAAACGATCATCTTTTCCGACCCGAGAGAGTAGAGGTTGGGGAAGTAATACCAAGCTGATAAACTTAAACAACAGAACGAAGTAGCTTCTGCAAGACAACCCCACCCCTCCCCACCTATTCTCTTCCAGCGACTTATGGTTTTTCATTTAGAACTTGGCCCTGCCTCCTATTTCCAGAGCGAGTTTTATTATTTAGACTCGAAGCTCGGGAGGGTGTACTAGCGTTGATAGTTTTTGCTCAAGCAAAATTTATTTGTTTACCCAACACAAACAGCAACAAAACTCTGTACTTGTGCAGGGGAGGAATGAATCGAAATTTACGAACTGGTGGGAGACCGGCAGGATGTGCGTCCGGCTCCATTTATAATGCGCTTTACTTACCTCAACCGATATGGTGGGCAACCGTAACTTGGTTAAAACTTTATCGATCCATTCTGTGGTGCGCATATTCCACGGCAGGAGGTGCCACCACGTATGGAAGGATTGGTGGGGTTTTGGGGGAGGTTCCGGTAAGTGAAATAACGTCCCCTGGCCTTTTTCCATTCGGCTAGGTACAAAACACAGGTAGCCAACCTGCATAAACGTGATACCTGCTCTTTTTTACAAATTTCAGTACATGTCGACCTAAACCCACAAGCGTCTCTCGAGTAAATGCAGAAAATATGAAGCATTCGTGTTTGTCTGATATATACAGTCTTTCGTTTGATTAACAGAAGCGCATCGATAATGCTAGCGCCTTTGTACAGAAGCTGTTGGTGGTCACACGCAACAATATAAAGTAAATATTCAGAATTTGTTAAAGACCCAACACATTTTCGTCAAAATTAAAGCATCTGCTCATGCTCTACTCAATTCATCATCTTTTTAGTGCATTCAGTGTCTAGACGCTGATGTTTTCCTCCTACCGATTGAAAATGGGAGCGAGTGAGTCATTTCGAGGGTTTGAATCTCTCCCAGTAGCAACAGTAACAACCGTATTAAATCATTCAACGATGGTCAATTTACTCACTAAACGTTTTCCAAATGCTATTTTCTTCTCCTGCTGAAGAACACAACCACGAACCCCAAAAGCACATTGCTCCGGGGAAAGCGCCCTCTCCTGGTACATGAAAACACGTTAAGCCCTAGTGTGTCAAAGAGCAGAAAAAGAAGGAGGTGGAGCAGAGAGATGGGAGATGATGAATTCACGGAAAAACGATTCAGATGAAGGAAGAGAGTATGGAACACACACCAGCAGCAGCATTTTCTCGGGTCAGTTGATGAGCGTGCGCGCACGCTCCTGCCAATTGAAGCCGCACCACCTTTAAAAGCAGGAGTCTGTGGTAAGCCGGAATTTCCATCATCATCATCATCATCGTCATCAGCGTCAGCACCACACAGATCGTTTCTCAAGAGAAGCCTCTACGCCATCATCATCTCGAGAGTGGCAATCGGGGTTCTGGTGCTTGCTTGCGGCTCTTCATTTCACTTGCTGCTCAAATCTTGACATTAAATGGATTTATTATTCCATTTTCCGTGGAGTTCCACACGCGTGGTACCGCCTGACCATA
This sequence comes from Anopheles christyi, assembly GCA_000349165.1. Lineage (NCBI taxonomy): Eukaryota > Metazoa > Arthropoda > Insecta > Diptera > Culicidae > Anopheles > Anopheles christyi. The sequence continues at coordinate 17,965 of KB702182.1, read as the reverse complement.
AGCAAACCATAGGCAAAAACAGATAACACAGACGCACAGACAACTGTTATCGGATAGGGAGAGAGACACAGAGAGTTAACAGCGCATAATAGTTAATTCCAAAATTGAATCATACGCCAAAAGGAGCGCCAGTAGAAGCTGCAAAAGGACGGATGTTATTCCATTACGCCCAAGGAATGCCATTTATTTCTCGCCCTTAGATTTGTGTCATTTTCAAAAACCAAAACGCAAACAAACAAAAAGCGCACAACCCAATCTGCCTACACAAAACACGCTTCTACCACAATTAAACGAAAAGGTTACCAATACGGCGCGCGGTTGTTGTGTGCTTGTTGAATGTCGGATGAAACTCCAAAGGCGTACCAAAGGAAAAGCCGCACTTTCGCGTCGCATTTTCCATCTGTAACAGGTTGCTGAATTGATGCGTGTGTTGCCTTTTGGGCAGAGTAAAGAGAGCAACCCTAAACCTGTCGCACTGCTCTTGTTCTCTCGGATAAACTCAAAATTTGCTCTAATAATGCCAGCAAAAGTAGAAGCTCGCATCGGGAAGAGATGATGATGCAGTAGGGCGGCGATAGGCGTAGAGCGCCCTACTGTTCTACAGGAAAAAAATTGGTCAAAACATTATGCCCCACTCCGAATAGGTATGCTTGGCATGTGTGTCGGTTTGTGAGTGCTAGGTATTTTCTACATGGTCCATCATACATCTTATTGTAATTTTTGCCGAGTGAACAAAGTACCAATCTATAACATTATTTTACACATCATACCCTCCTAGGCTTTCTCTCTTTCTCGCTCGCTCTCCACGGCTCTGTTTCTTCTCACAATAATTTATTTATTCTCTCTCTTACCAACACATTTCAAAAGCAAGCATTTTTGTAAAAATGCGTTCCTCATGGAAACTCGTTACGTCCGATCCGCATTTCCCTTTGCGTGGAGCGGAGATCGCGAGAGATCTGGGTGATGTGTGTGTATGCCACAGGGACACTAGAATGAACTAAATTTAGCAGCGACGCGAAGATAAAACGGTAAATTCCAGCAAATTGCTTGGCTCACCAGGCAGCTTCGCATAGGCGGCGCGGGGTTCGATGATGCCCGTGACCGCTTGGTATTTTTCTGGCAGCATTGAAGCGCCGCCGTTGGACTACTGAGAAATTGACTAAGGGACGAAAATAAGATTTAAAAGCATAGCTTTACGTTCCGCAACCACTCTCAATGGGACGCTTTTTGCATCTTTACGCTTTGGGTTTTATTCCAGCGGACAGTCCTCCTTCTTTTCACATTGTTGGGTGGGTTGTAGGTCAATTTTCCAAGCTATCAACGTCAAATGAATGACTATCTTTAGATGCTAGATGCTTCTTAACATTTCGCCTACAATTATTACCCAAAAGTGGTTCCTCGCAAACTCCTCTCCTTTGCAAAGATGCAAACTATATTTGGCCTCCATATTACTCTTTCTCTCTTTCCCTATCTCGGTACAAAACAGAAATCGAACCATCCATCAACAGATAACACGCCGTATGCCTATTATTCTACAACTTTTCCTCTTCGAACCCCATTCATTGTTTTGCTGGAGAAGTTTCTCATCCACTAAAACATCACCGTGTCACTGTACATACAACCTCCTATTCCGAATAACACAGGAGTATAATGGGAAAAGAGAAGGGGAAGGGAAGCATAATTCCATTAGGAGACAATAAATCAATCAATTTATGAAACGCTTTTCTCATATTTCTGACATTGGGAGGATTTATAAACAAAACAAATCTTGTTTTTTATACTATTTCTCGCGGTTTCGAGTTATTGGAGATGGTTTCCCTACATTTCCCGAGAGTCCCTCCTCGCCCACTCCTCTCTGGTCACGTGCTTTCTGCACGAGGTGCGGAAACACAAGATTGCCGGAAATTTCTACATCCGCAACGGAGGAAAGTAATCTCGAGAGGTTTCCTTTCACTTCGACCAAATCGAATACCAAACACACACACATACACAAGCCGTATTGATGCGGTGGAAGTTATCCCAGTTTCCCTTCACGGCAAGGGATCCAGTTCTGTGGAATAATACAAGCAAGCAGTACTCTTACCCGGTAAAAGCGAACACACACTGATGAACATTTGTTTTCTTCTTTGCCAATGAACTCGACACACGGGTAAAGGACGCTTTTGTCAATTTTAAGGGTGTAAGCCTGTGAGTGAGCTGATTGGAAAGCCCACATCCTAGCCATTTCACAATGTTTTTAATAAAACATCCGGTTGAGACCATGTTATTTATCATCGGGTATACATAGAATGCTTTTTGTAACCTGTTTATCTGTTCATTTAAAAGCTTGTAACCAAGCCAAAAAAAAGCATGTATCTTACACATGTTTTGATTATTCGTAATCATAGTTGGGACAACAATGAATACCATGCCAAAACAACATGGAAGTAAATCCCTTTTTTATATTACACGTCACCGCCCCCCGACAACGCAAAGGCGTATTTTATCCTAAAAACACACAACCCAAGTGTGTCGCCAGTGTGCATACCTTATCGAGGGTAGCAGCCGTGAGTTACAAGTGAAGATTCATAAATCAACAAGTTTTATCATTGTTTATAAGGCTTCCCAACCACACTGCTTCACATTTCACAGCACACCGCTTTACCTTGACATACAAACTGCCTCATCTGTTGCTTTAGTTGATGTTCAGCTAAAATTATTATATTTCATGGCATTAAAATAGGAGGTCAAATTCCAGCCATTTCTCGAAAATATCACTCTCAGATTATACGAGCAGTAAAAGCAATTTTTAATGAAAAGAATGAACTTTCGATACTTTAATACGAACGTGACGCACATAACGTCACAAAAGGTACTATTGCAAGGAAAAACTATGACCGTCGCACATACGCTATATTCCTGCAAGCGAAGCACAAATATTCCCATGTAACATCCGCTGTAAGGTTTTAGTGCCTTATTTGCATTTTAGTTTACTCTAGTACATTCCGTTTCTGTGAAATTAAAACACGTACACGCAATATACGACCAAACGTCACTAACTCCTAGTAGTCCGAGCTAGGGTGTGAGTGGATGTGATTTTTCTCTTTATAGGTCACAGAAGCTAACCCTTTTTAGCTTCTTTTATGGTTAGTTGTCCTCTCTTCCGTACATTCTCATACGTACGCTTGTACACAAGGCATCACTAGACCATTCTAACATCAAAGAGTTCAAGCTACACAGTGACTCGCAGACTGAAAATCTGCTGCCACAGTACTCATGCTGGGTCGCTGCTAACAACACTTCATCACACTATAGAGCTGGATAGCAAAAACTAGAGTTTTCGGTGACACACCCCTTTTTTTTTCCATCTGTGCTTGTCTGTTTCTTACTTTGGCAATGAATTGAATCTGACATATTCCACCAACATCAAAGGATTTTCAATGGCTGAACCTGTTACCGTTATATAGAGGTGTTTGTTACGCTTTCAGCCACCAGTTCGCACTAAACAAAATGACATTAAAAGCTTGGTAATTGAAAATCAATACAATAACAGCATACACACCTCGCACGCATATTGATGGTAAAAAAAGATATGTAGAAAAGATTGCACCATATACTAAGACAGAGCACCATACTGCTACCTCAATACCAAATAGAACGTAGTAAATGAAGCTAATTGCAAGATTGTAAAACCAAAACTCCAAATCAAATACATTTGACGTACATGGATACTGTGTTACCCACAAATGAAAAATACTATTTCACCATCGTCACACATCAACATCAACGTGTGAATCGTGAATTTTTAACCATACTCCATCTGCAACCAATGCACATACCAAACTACCCCCTCGCTAGGGCCAAAAAGTGCACACACAGAAACTGAACCGGCGACAATTTTATTCCAGGGCCATGTGTTCAATTCTTGTATGTGCGACTTAACGTCAGTAACCTCAAACCCGACGATTAATTGATCCACACTACAAAATATGCAAGGACGACCACATTTCTAACTGGACAGAAAATTACTAATTAGGACAGGCCAGCCAAAAAGAGCTTAAAACCAGTAGGATTGAGCTTCGAGCTTGAACTGGAGCATCGGAACTACAACTTACTTTATGAACTAATTCTTCTTTACGCTATGATTACTGTTTGTAAATGAAAGCTGCACCCATCATCATTAAATTACCTTTCGTTCAATAGAAACATTACCAAAAACTCAGCTTGGTGTACCTCCTCCATTGGCAACTCAGTCGCTTCTCCTAACCCCGATTAAGGAGTGTCAAACACAACTCTGCCAAACTGGGCCAAATTTAATTTCTCCAATAAAACACAACTCGCAACACCTTCGACTTTGCCCGATGGAACACAGCCGACGGGGGCTGGGTGTGAGTTCATTATAAAGGGTAGACACGCGATAAAAACCTATCCCAAACAAGCTGAGAACGAGCAAGCGCTCATTTGAAATGGAGCATTTTTAGCAAATTGGGAGGGAGTAGTTGTGCTAGATTTAGGCCTGGAGGAAAGGAAAGTTTGCCGCCGTAAACGGCACATTTCTCCCCACCACCCAGCAGGAGCAATGATACCACCAATGATTCACATTTCCCAAACGCCGAAAAAGCGAGTAGGCCCCAATCGAAAACGATAGTCGATTGCAATTTAGCAGAGGAAATAAACGGGAACACGCTATTTCCCATTTGGGCAAACTTTAAGGAAATCACATTCCGGAAGTTTCGGAATCAACACCGAATTGGGCAATCCGTACTCCGTGTACTCCGAACCATTGTCCAAATAGCGTTGCCAAGGAAATGTACGTTTTGCTACCTTATAGACTTAGCAGACGCAACGGAATATGGGCTTTAAATATCTGAGCAATATTATGTTAAATGAAAGACAAACTTCATAAAGAACCTCAATGTTTGGAAACGATAGGTTGGCGACTAACATGTTTTCTCTCTTGTAATCGAACGAAAAATGTCTTCCTTCTGTTCCAAAGCCATCGATTCCAAATGTCAAAGAAGAGAAATGAATTATTTTCCACCGAGCAACCCTTATAATGAATGTTCTTCACAATTATGAGTTTACACCTGCGCGAACGACCCTATTCATCGTCAACAAACACATTCAAAGAATCGTCTTCACAATTATTCCACATGAACGCGAATCACATCGTCTCCAAGCGCCCCTTTACTGTAGGCAAACAACACCAAGAAAAATAATCTCGTTGCCGGCACTCTTTAATATCTCGAGAGGTGTGTTGTCCAGAATTCACTGAAGACATGGCTCTAATCTACGAAGAAAAAAACATCATTAGTGACGAGGTGTAGTTCTGAAAGGGATCTTGAATCTTAGCACTCATAGAACGTTACTAAAACACGATCTAAATAGCAATATCGTATGGCGCACGCAATTCCAACACGGAGCATTTCAAAGGATAAAAAGCTAGCACTGAAAAAGTTTGCTCCATATCAACTACGACCACCTTCCACCCAAACAAATGATGATCCTACCCGGGCGACGACAACCTTTCAACTTTTTCTTTGAGACTTGGGAAACAACTGGTACAAAACGAAACGATTGATCGCACGAAGGAGAGACGAGACATACTAAGATCGAAAATCCTTTTGCCCTAGAAAACCAACCATAACCGGCAATCCCTCCGGTTCTCATATTTATTGTGGATTTCAAGCATGTGTCGTCGACTTCAAGCTCCATTACGCATGGTTGCATGGCCGGTTATCATCGAACGACCCAAACGCCTAGGACCATCAAAATAATGGGAAAGGATTTTAGCTATGCAATGCCTGAGACGTTGTGGGGTTATACAAGCGAGAAAAGGGGATAAAACCCTTTAGCCTTAATAACGGTCAGGACTGATTTGCAGTCCTCAATTGGAAGCGGGTCCACACTTTTGATGATGTGCCGTTGTTCTTCTTGTAACACTGGTTTGAGTAACTTTTTGTCTATGAGCACATTCTGTTGCTTCGACTATACGTGCGACTGAAACTACAATATAAACCTAGATAATAATTGAAACGACTATAAAATGAGGGTCTTCTGCTCATAGCCAACAACACAAGGTCATGGAACGATAAAAGGCGGCACACAAGGTGGCTTAGTCGAACATGCATTTAAAAAAACACATTAACACGCTTCAATGAGAGATCCGAGCATCAGAGACTTTTTGCTAGTGTTTAATTTTAGCAAACAATTTAGCTTTCCTCTTTTATGCAATCCAATTGGTCGCTTTAACCATTAGAGATGCTTTGTCCTAAACATACAACAATATTAGCAATCCTTTAAAGGTAACTAATTCTTTAGTTTGCTTTGTTAGAAAGAAAGCATAAAAAAAAAACAAATGATAAACGTCTTCACATGGTTCCGCACCTCGTAACCGTCGTAACACAGTAGAAGCAACTGCCCGGGTGTCATAAAAAGCGGTTTGATCTGAATAAGAATTACCGAAGCTTATTGCGGAAAAACATACAACTCTCACATTAACTGACACAATACGCATGCTCCACCTTCCCCCCTTTTCCTCATCGACGGGCAAGGATATGAATAAGTTATGTTGCTTGAGGCGAAAACAAAACCAAAAATGCGCACACACAACCAAGGTAGTTCAGTCAGCGCTGCTAATCCCTCTGCTACCTAACCACCAATGTCGTCAAACGCGACAGGAGTCATCCATCCTACCCAAGTGGTTGTTATGTCAATTTTTATGAACCACACCACCCAGAAGGGCAAACTGGCAAAACATTATTTTTCCATTTTTGTTGTTGCGATGTGCACTATACAACTTCACTTCGACCAAGCACAGCAGCAGCAGCAATGCGTCCGAGTGTTGCCGTGTTTGGTGCAAAGCAGAAAAAGAGCCCCATGATGTAGTGGCGATATAACCATGAGAGGAAGGAAGAAAAGGCCACAAGAAATATAAGCCCAGAAATCAAAAGGACATTCGCTCGAGCACCAGCTACCCCCAAACAAGCATCCAGCAGCCAACCACAAACCTCAGCATATGATGATACGGTGGCGTACCGGTAAGAAAAGCGATTATTTCATTCTTTTCGCTTTGCACTTGACATAAATCAAGTGTTGGTCGTGTAACGGGTACCGCCGGCAAGAGGGATGAAACGCAGAAGAGAGCGCGCAAGCTCAAAAAGGATATAAAATGGAAAGCAAATCAAAAGAAGAAATCTTCACATTAAAACATACACTAAATGCGTTCCATTTACTGTTTTCTCGGAAGGCGCTCTCTTTAATGAAGATTCCACTCTAGTTCCGGCCTCGAATCGAGCACAGCAGTTAAAAGTACGCCCTTTGCAGCATCTTTTCCCTAGGACCGCGTGGTCGTACGCTCCGGACCAAACGGTACTTCCGGTCACTTGTGTTCGAGAATCAAATGGAAAGTGCTACTTACACCACGCCACAATGGCACTTTAGCGAACAGATCGATATAGCGGCGTGCCATCCTATCATCACCTTCGATCGTGGTTGGTGTAAAAGAACATTTTTTGTTATCATTTCTCTTCTCCTTCGTGCCACGTACGAATGCTTTTGTTAGGGACTTTCCGGAAGGAAAAGTTTTCTCCGTTTCGTAGGGGTAGAATAGTTGTTCTGGGTTTCTGCACCCCTACACATACACACAAACACTCTGCAGTACAGACATAATGGATATCGGGTAAAGTGCAACCGGGTTTTGCGTGTGTGTAACAGACATGTTCTGAAGTCGAGTTACGAAACTCCAAAAACTTTTACCGTTTTAAACATTTCACCCTTTTTCCATCCTTTTGAGGAATACGAAAGGCATGATGATGATGATAACGATATTGTAGGGATTTCTAGCGTTTTCCATTCACCGTCTATTGTGACTTATTCTCTTTAAGAACGAAAGGAAATAACAACAAACGAGCAAGTTTGGCAGGACTCTACCGTGCAAAAATATCACAGCACAGCACAGAACGTGCAAGTAATGGGGTACGATTTTCACCTAACTTTTTTTCGCATACCAATGTGTCTCATAATACAAATGGGAGACTAGCAAGAGAGTGTGAGAGAAAGAGATGGAAAGATTCCTAGCATAGCTGAGAAAATGATAACGACAAGAAATCTTTACTGCAGCAGAGTACGTGAACATTTTACCAAATAATGCGAACGATAGTTTCATCTTCAAAATATCCCTCCCTCCCTTTATTGAGAAAGAAAAAATGAGGAAATTTCGGTCGAGGAACAGAAAATAATTGGCATTAGATATGAACAAGCTTTAGGTTCTAAACTTATATTATATATAAATATATATATAGATACGACTTATTTTCCTCATTAAGGACCTGGTTCGTTTGAACTATCCTATCACAACCAGCCTCATCTCTTGTTAACGCTTCATGTAAAACGCATGTTCCAACATGTGTTCTGTTAACCCTAACCTTCATCAACGCTATATTTGTTGCTTACATCACGAACAAATTCATCCACTCGTTGCTTGTATGCAGTGGTTTCATGAGACGCAGCATAAAACGATGCATAGGTGCAAAGCAACAGCCCGCTTGTTAGAGGTGAGCTAGAAAAACTCAATCCTGCAGTTGAAACAAAACTTTGACCGAGGCTAAAAATAATATCAATTTATTACAAGCGCATCTAACTGCACGACTCTGCGCTATTCCCGTCACGGGGGTCACAAGCGGGGGGAGGGGGACGGGGTAAGTGCGATAACGAAGGTATGAAGTACGCACATGTACAACCCCGCACTCCTCCCTACACCAAATACAATCTTACTTCAACGGACAGAATCTCTCCCTCTCTCTCCTCACCAAATTGCTTAATCGTCTCCAAGGAAGAGAGAATGAAAACAGCTGGTTCGGTAGAGGAAAGAGCTGCCTACCTATACAAACTCCGCTTCACGCTTTCCACCTTCTTCGCACACGCACACCTCTCTTCTTCGGCCTGACAACCTGCATACGGACGATGTTGACGCTAACGTGACATCATCATCATCGTTTCGTCAACCATCTCTCTGGGGGCCAACATTTGTTACATTAAATGTACGGTGCTGCACCATCAACGCATCAAACGGGGTCATGGCCGAAAAAACCGTACGGACCAAGAAGAAATTGCACACACGAATAACGTATCAGCTTCCTTCGTTATAGTAGCGCCCGAAACGTGGAACTCTCATGGTACGTGGAAAGTTTTCAAAGTTGATCGTTTCATTTGCACGGAAAGGTGCCAAATACGCTGGAGGGTTCCGAAAAAAAAACAACAATCCAATCCGTCGAGTGCACTCCAGACAAAGAAGACGAATTTTGAAAGCCTTCCATCAGCTGGCGAGGAAGGGAACGACAGTGGTGCTTTGGGAGCAATAGCGAACTCAGCAGGTGTGTGCTATTAATTCGCCCATTTACATCGTTTGTATGTGCGTGGGTGGGTGCACGTGCCGGTGAACCCCTACCGTATACACCGTCGTGTACGTGAAAGTGAAAATTAAACTAATAGCTTTTGCGCGCCTGCTTCCTACCGAGAGGCCAAGACGGTGCCGAGACGTCTGATACGACTCCTTTAACCGACACACACCAGACGTACTCCAATACACTCCCAGGAGTCTCACAAATGTCTACTTCAATGAAGGAATGGCTACATCTTCCTTTAAGCATTGTCGTTACACACACCGATCTACCGCATATACTAGTCACAAGGTTTCACGCATTCGCGTCCTTGGCAAACACTGCCGCTGTTGCCTGTCCTTGTCCTATTATTGTCTGCAAATATAATTCCCGGGTTTTGCAAGGCCGCCCTCCTGTCTGCCTGCAAGCAACTGCAACGACTTTGTCCACCCAACATATCAAGTCGCGTTATACAAATGAAACAATTTCCCACATCACCTCGCTTTTCAGCCAAGCCCACACACCCCATCAACAACTAGACGTACCTTTTCTATGTTGTACTTTTCCAGGGCCTGCGTTGCACAGTCCACAGCGTCTTGCTGCATCTCCTCGCCCATATCGGCATTCTTGATGACGGCTTTGCGGTCACTCATTTTGCTGGCTCTATTTGTTCTGCGGTGTCTAGATGGCGATGAAGGCTTTTAAGATGAAGACCTGTAGTAAACGGTGAAAAGAAACTTGATTAGCTAGGTTGGAAAAGATACCTGTGGTACACTTGAGATTTAATTATGCGAGTAAAAGATGGGAGTTTTTTTCTTTTTCACAGCCTTCATTTTTTGGATGTAAAGGTAAAAAAAATCGGATAGGAATCACTGCTTGCAGAAAAAGCAACCTTTCACTCTCCCACGATGAGCTGAGCGACGATGGGAAATGAACTGTGCGTTAAACCTCACGATATTATGGTACACACGGAGAAAATTCGGCCAAACGCCACCAGCTTCCCTGTTAAAAGTGGCTTCCACCTACAGAAATTCTTCACTAATGTCAGCTTTAAAATTTCTTAGCAAACCGGTACGTCTTCCAAATAGGAATAGCATTGAAATAGCTTCGAACGTACACTCTTTATTGCATTTTTATACACAGCCTACTGTGATAGATAGCTATTCCTAGAAATAAATGATTGTAGGTAGAGTTTAATGCTGAAGACATCACAAAGCGGATTAACATTATTGAACGAACAGCCGCCTCGCCTAAAAGTTGATTGATTATTTGTATAGAAAACACAAACACTTTCCCTCCTGCGAAAATGCATTTCCATCATTTGTCTCTCATTCTCTTTCTGTTCAGCACTGCATCGTGAATGTGGCTTCGTATGGAAATGAAGAGAGTGAAACTAGTCGACACGTTCGACATCTGGAGCAGCTTTTGCATGCTCAAGTACAATCACCGTGCTCGAAAATAAATTGCCCCACCAACTCCACACGCCACGGGATAATACGTTTTCGACCTCATCATGTCTATCCTCTTCTCTGCACCTTTTTGCGCACTTTCTCTGAAAGGTGGGGACGTAAATGATAAAAATAAATCATTAAGCACAGTAATCGCAAGACGACATCGGAAGCGTCAGATTTTCTGCATGAAGATTAAATTTAACTTGCCATGTTGGGGAACATCCATTATGAAAGTGTTTAGCATTCAAATTAATGTAGTTGTGAAAGGAAAATCAAAGAGTTAAAACCAAGGATACAAATGTCCTAAAATCGCTCAGATAAGGACTTGAAAGTGAAACCCCTGACGGTGCTCTGACAGCTCGTGCAACATGCAACACTTATCGTACTGCGGGACCCTAGCGAAGGTGACGGTAACATCATTTTACCCAGAAGAGACCCAGATTCTTGTGCTGCCGCTAATGGGCTGGCCAGGAGATTTTGAGCTGGGAACACACCAAGGCACCAGGGCGTTCTGCTACTGCTGACCTTGAAACATAAGCGGGCCAGCCAACAACAATACCATCAAACAAGAGCACATGGTTTTAATGCTCCTCGACCCGCCTGCGCTACGTGTGTGTGTGTGTTTGTGTTAGTATTGTGCAATATGTGCGCCTGGACACACCGGACCGAAAAGGCTCTAACGACTTCTTTTTCTACCCATCTCTTTTAACTCTCTGTGCATGCTTCTCGCTCTCTCTCTGCTGATAGTACAGCTGAACACTGTGCTTAATCCGTGGAGTTTATGTATTGCCGCATGGGAAAGTGCAATTGAAAAAAAAAGGAGAACATGAAACGAGTGTATCCTTAATTTTAGTCTCGCGTGTATGCCGTCGGATAGGTGTTGGTAGCAGGATATTTAAATTGTTCAATAGCACTTCCGTTTTCAATAGCACTTCCGAACACCCATACAGCTGAACGTCAACCATACTCCTGGGGCCAAACTCCACCTTGATTTCGTGGAAAATATACAGTCCCAATAATGTAGCTCAATCTATATTGGGGCCAAGAGCGAGAGAAAGGAAACCCAATGCCCAATGAAATGGAAAAGTGACGTAGAAAGGAAAACGATATGTCGTGTGCACGCTTGAACGTGTACCGCCGAGTCCGCAATATATTGCACAATTCGCACTGTCCTATGAAATGAAAAACAAACTACAACAGGAAGGACCAAAAACAAATGAGTAGGAAATTTTCAAATGCTACAACCTTGTCTGAAGCATCTAACTCGCTAAACAAAACCCCCGACACTCACACACACATGGAGTCGTGTGGGCACATAGCAAAGGAAGCGCATGAGAAGTTTAGCCACCTCGTCTGGTTATGTCAAACGAACGCGCGCGCTTGCAACGGCTTCTATGACGATATCGTTCCGCTTGCTTCTAGTACGTTCGATGGGAAATTTCTTTTTCCATTTTCGGCCACACCAACGGCTAACGAATTTGCCTTTGGAACACTTTCAACCGTGTACAGCCTATGTTCCAACGAACACTGTGTTATTTTGCAAGTTGTAGGGTAAATCCAAAACTTAATATCCGTTCGCACGGCCTTCCCCGAGGCTTCCGGTCATAACGACACAGGGACCTGCAAGATGTGGAGCAGCTGACGGGATACAGAGTTTATGCAGGAAATTCCATCACCGTGTCCGTTTCACGCATGCCAACGTTTCTCACTTTTCACCTCGCTCTGGTCAGGTAGCCATGTATAGAGGCATCCAAGACATCACGACATAATCTATGGTTATGGTATAGAAGCAGCCTCAGCTACTACAGGGAATATAGTTCAGAAGCAATACGAATTCAGAAAAAATAACCATCCAATGTTCTCGGAAAATCTTCCTTGCTTAACGGAAATCAAAGCCTGCTTTGATGTGCGCCTGCTTTTGTGGAAGACCTAGACGAATGCTGCTAGGAGAATGAGGTTATATGACACTGGCAAAGTGTCGCGAATTGCAAACACTTTCTTCCGTCCAATTCGTCCGCTAGTGCAGTGTGCACACGTTTTATATTCCAGGTGCAAATGATATATTGGTAAAGACTTTCGCGTTCCGACATGCTGTCCTCCCGCACGTACATACATACACACGCACGCACACATACACACGCATGATTCGCCTATACACAAACTTTTCTCTGCCAGTACACCGAGGCAATACTCCACTGTCGTTCCCGGCAAAATGTGTTTAACAGCGAAAATCGCACCTTTACTGTTTCACAAGCTGAGTTTGCTCCGCAATATCGTTTGGAAATTTGGTAAATGGCAAGACTATTTTAGCGATAATGCTTCGCGGACACGGAACAATAAGATGCTCACCCGTCGTTTACTCGTTTGCACTCTTTAGCGCGAATTGGCTCTTTTCTCTCGGTAGGTTAGCACACGACGACGACGCACACGAAAAACCGACAGCCGCTGTTCCGGCAAATACGAGATTGTGGGAATTTTCCGGGCAGTTTCTAGCAGGCGGTTTCTAGCAAATGTCTGTCGCACCAAACATTACAATGCGCGCAGGCTGGACCAAAACAGAGCGATGAGACAGCTTTGACATTTGACACTGGCATGACTGTATATTTACACCGTTTCTTAACAGTTTTAATTGCTACACATATTATATAGGATTTCAAAAGAAGTAATGTAAATAACTTATATTTAAAAATAGAAACAAAATAATGCAAGCCTAAGTGTTTTTTTGAAATTTTCAAAATTGGTAATTTTGGAAATTACAGGAATTGGAATAATTCCTGTTTTATCACAGAAAACAAATATAAAACATCAGACACGGTATGAGACCATCAACACATTGCATGTAAATAATTTCGATTTGGGAGTTCCAAACCATTTCCTTTGCTGAAATTATTTTATTTTTTAAACTGTTCAAACTGTTAACTGTTTGAACGAGAATTGAGTCAATTTTAATTCATTCTCATGAGCACATCTTCTTTACAAGTAGCTTGGTCGTAATAGTGATGGTCATGCTACGGTTCGATACTGCATCACATTTTCTCAGACAAGAGAGAAAAAGAGCTAAGAAATGCGACAAAAACAACAACAAAAATTACAAAACTATGAATCATTAAAGGAAACTGTTAAATAAATTTAGAAAGAGTAAATATTCAATATAAATTATTTTCCAAATTCCCTCCATTTGATTTTTCAACAGCAAGAATTTGGTTTATGAGGCAACCGCCCTAATGAGATAATACAAAATGTCATCTTGTCAAAGGAGGTGGCTACACTGCTACGGATTATTTTCACAACAAAAACATAGCACAAAAGTGGAGTTTGCTTGCGCTTGGAATAGATGTAATTGTGTTCAATTCATTCATCGGAAACATGTTGCGCAATATGTTTCGTTTGGCGTACAATAAACAAAAGACGCTGTGCCGGTATTATGCGAGAAAGGCCCGCAATCCTGGCATTGACAGACGGGCAGCCCTGCTACCGGAAGACGCAAAACCAGTAGAGTACGCGAGTTTGGACGACAGTGAGGCCGATTTTCATCAGGTGCACAAAAGCCACAAACAGTTCGAGGCCGAAGAGGCGCAGTACCGCGATCGGCTGCAGACGTGGATCGTTGGAAACAAGTATTTCAAAACGAAGCAGCTCAACTTTCTGACCTGGTCCGAGAAGGAGCAGATACGGTACCTACACAGTTTCGATCCGGAGGAATGGAACATTGACAAACTGACAGAAAGCTTTCCGGCGGACCGATACACTATAGCGAAGATAGTAAAGACCAAGTGGCAGCCGAAGGACAGCAAACGGATGGAGCGGCACGATTCGGCGGTAAAGGAAAACTGGCAAATGTTCCGCAGTGGTCGGATTAAACATATCGATCCGGGCTTTGCACAGCATTTGCAAAAGTTTATGCAGCGTAATCTTGAAGCGGTGGACCATTTACGACCCAAGGTTGAATCGAAACCACTATACGAAGTAAGACCTCTGCCAGAAGGCGAATTTAGTGCCATTGTAACGAGCTGCAAAAAGTATCAGTCGAACGAAAAAGATAATGAATCCCAACAGAGGCTGATAGGCGAGGAAAGTGATCAGTCGGAAGATGATGAAGATGAACACCCGCAGTTATCGCACCATGCTCCCAAACAAGACACATTTCTGCTGGGGAACGTACACAATACTCAGCATGTAACGCTGACAGAAATCAAAAGGCGCGGAGATTTAACGTTTACAAGCGCCGAAAAGTCTGGCGAGGATGGTTCAAGGCTGGAATTGGGCACAGGCATAGTGGATAGGTTAGTCAACATACACAGCAAGTATAAAACCGCACCGCTCGCAGACTCAATGAGAGTCGCAATGAGAGTCTCCTCGCAGACTGAGGAGAGCGATGTTAAGAAGGAAGATATAAAAGAGTTTATAAAGATTCCCAAGAAGCTGTACAAGAAGGGGGCCACGTACCAGATGGATGATTGTTTTTACGATGACGATGGAGAGTTCCTATATCGAGTGCCTGGCATGTCAAGGAAGCAGTGAGTTGTTTTGGTAATGGAAATAGACATTTCAATGCAAAAAAACAATGTTGAAATTATTATATTTGCTTTGCAATTAGTTTAATGATGACAATGTGCTACCGTGTCCGTGACCAGAGGTTACTGAGCAGTGGCGTGGCTTCCAGTCAGTGTGTAAGTAAATACTCGGTTTTACATATTGTAGGTTTGAAACAAGAATAAGAGGCAAAAACAATAATTTAAGTAGCTATGTTGTACATCGTAACTGAAATTCTGTTATTTTCAACAAAACATTAAATAAAAAAATGTTACCATGATTGTTCACTCTGCTTGACCCATTTCCGTTCTCTGTGAATGAACAATTGCGATTAGGTAAATATGGGCAAAATAAAATTAAAACCTTTGCCATCGCTCGTTGGGTTGATAAGCTGAAAGGCCAAATTACCGATCACCACGAGTCATTCGGCTTCAGTCTGTGCAGGAGCAAAGATCGTTTAGCCTGCGGAGCTGGGATTCGGTAGCTGTGATTCCAGCTCAACAAAATTTGCCGCAAAACAACAATCTGTTAACTAGTGCGCAAAATGTGTGTTTCTGTTAGTGATCCATTAAACTGTTCCGTTCGTATTCAGGGCTATCTCGATGTAGCTCGCTAAACTGTAACTATAAAATAGTAAAACAACGCTGAAAACGTTCGAGCAGACATTTAGGCACATTTCGTAGGTATTAGTTATTAACTGCAACTACTAATTGCAGTTCGTTTTGAGATCCAAAAGGGTTTGATGCGTAGCGAAAATTTGGTTTTATTAATTAATTGCGTCGCTTACATCGCGTGGCACGCGACAAGAGCCTATATGACTAATTAATGTTTTACTTCCTAATTCTATGTCCCGGTCCTTATCAACGTGTGTCCACTGGGTTAAGCGCGCAATGTCACGCGTCCACCACATAGAGCCAAACAAGCGATAAGCCAGGATCAGTATAGCACGCGTTCGGTCAAGCCTTTGCGTTGCTGCTAAGCTAAAACGTTGGGTGTAGGTTGTGGTTTTATTGCATTTCTTGAATGCTAATAAAACTAGGCAGCAGCATGGGAAGGAAAGTCAAAGGGAGGTAACTGTTTTTTGAACAACATGTCGTGATTGATTTTTTGTTGTACCGAACGATTTCATCTAGCTTTAGCCGCGGTTGGTGTAATTTGTAGCTACATTTTTTGTGTTCGTTTGCCTCATAGTTTTTTTTTTAACGGGACTCTACTTTCGCAATCTTTTCGATCGTGTTTTTACTGTTTAAATTGAATTAAATTCCTTTTTTCCAAACAGAGCGCTGCGGACGAAACTTCCACAAGTAACGATTTATTTGAGTGAAAATGATTAGAGTGAAATGATGATATGAGTGAAGAGTCCTTGAAAAAGTCTCTCAGCTATATAGTACGGCGGGTCTTAAGTTAGAAGCAAAAAGACGTTGATCGGTTTTGTGTACGTGTGGTCTGAATATTTGAAAAGAATTGTGAAATTTTAAACCATTTTCTCTTAGCATTTCTTCACTTAGTAAGTGTCGCTTTTGAGGAAATTTTCCCTGCGTATTGAAAATATGATTGATAATGGTAGAAACACTAACAAAACACACAACCCCAAAGCAGAGGTTTCAAAATCTCGTACCAAAAAATCTCTCCTAAATGTGTGACACTTTAAGCAGAAGCTTTATGAAAAAAACGACCGATAACTACAAACGCTCTAATCAGTGCAAGGGAAGCAGCACTCTCTCCGGATTGGTAATGTCGCGTGCAGTTGCTCGATGCATAATCTTACCTAAAAGAAAGAAGATTTATAAAACATTCCTTAAAAAAGCGGTCCAAAAGAGAATATTCGTCGCATAATCAATGGTACATAAAAACATGCCAAGACCAAACTTCATGATACCACCGAGTGCGTGTGCCCCCTTCGAAGATGATGGTCCTGGTTCTTTTGTCTTTTGCCTGAATCAATCGAAAGTTAACATAAAATGGTCATTTCGGCATTGGTGCTAGCCTGATAAGCCGGTACAGTCTCTCTCTGTCTCTCACTACTCTGTCTCATTCTCGCTCTCGATTAGCAGGATGTTAAGTAGTCCTGCATGTGGTTGGCTAGTAGTCTGCGTTCAACATTCAGCCAGACCAGTGGCTCCACAGATTTGCAGATCAACACATATCACATCACTTGTGAACTGAGTTCTGCATCATTGTTTTTCCTCGCTCTTTTAATGCCACTTTTTTGCGAACGTGTTAGAAGGTGCTCTTTCTAGAGCAATTCGTGAGCAAGTGAATCCAAATGTCTGTGGATAATTAAAATAAAAATGGAAGAAGCTATGTGCTCCGCAGTGTTCGTTTCGTTTAGTGTGTGAAGTGTTACTGTGCCAAGGTTCAGTGAACCGGGCTAGTTTTAAACAAGACAAAATTCACTCAAGCAATCAAGTGCAAAGAAAAAAAAAAAAACAAAAACGGGAATATTGAGTGACTTTAACCGACCATATCTGGATGGTTTGGGATTATGGAGTTCTAAGCACTACTGCAACGTTTAACACCTAACGCAGCTAGTAACAGGTAGTGTAGAAGAAGCTTCTTTTCAATATGTATTGGTTATCAGTGCATCAGTGGAAAAAAGTGAAAAATGTAAATGCTTGAATT
>KB702171.1:0-23104 GCA_000349165.1 Anopheles christyi | reverse complement strand
AAAAAAAAAAAACTAGCGGAAAAACTAAGCTATTGCCCAAAGCGAGCGGAAAGAGTGTGCGCCAAACCTCCATCATCACGCGGGCAATCAGTAACGGTCCGCTGGCCGTCCGGAATTGGGCTGCGAAAAGGGGTGTTGAGAGGAGCTGGTCGAAGGGTAGAGGGAACAAATAAGCCTACACTTGCACACCGCACAAATGGTTAAGTGAATATTGTAAGCTTTCCCCCCCTCTCGATGAAAACCCGTTGGAAAACCAAATGGCTAGGAAAAAAGGGACGCTGCTATTTGTTGCCTAATCGATTTATATCTCACACCACACACACGCACGCACTTACTGTGGCATACCGGAAGCCGGTACCCTATTCTATCTGTCCCCCAAAAAGTGGGTCTGTCGAAAGCAAAACACTTCGGGGTGTGTAATCAAGCCTTGCCGTGTGTCTTTTTTCCGAGCTGGGAAGAAAAACGGTCAATCCCGTCGGGGGATTGGGCGGTAGGACAGTAGACATTCCAAAAGGAAAAGAAGGGAATGCACCTTACCACGGAGGAAGTGTTGTCACACGGTTTTACTTTCACTTTATCGGGTAAGCAGAGCGAAGTGGAAAAGCCCCACCAAACCCAGGAGCTAAACGCTGAGCGAAAAAGGAGGAGAAATAAGACGCAACAAATTGCGTCGAAATTGATTAGTTTCGATCGAAAGTCCCAAATCAATCTTTGGCCCGCGGGACTTGTCTAAACGTATGACCCATTTCCAGGCCGGGGGGGCGGGTGTGGTTGGAGGGAGTGGTTTTTGGAGGAGTCTTGGGGGGAGGCGTATACAGCAAACCTAACCGAGAGCATAAATCGAACAACACATGTCGTTCTCACTTCGCAATTGCGATCGTCACTCCAGATCGGCTATCTGGAATCTTGGGACGACGAACTTCAGAAACATTCCACTTGGTCGGCACTGCTGTATGTGCACATGTTTCAATTACTTTACCAGCAGCGCGTTGTGAGGGGGGGTGCCCGGGTGCCTTTCCGGCCAGTTTCTAATCTCTAAACCGTTCTACGCTTGCTGAGTCGTCGTAGCAGCAACTCCGCGGAGAGAACCCGCCAAAGGGGGCATATTTTACGGGACAGCGAGAGAGCATATCTGCTACAAGAGGAAAGTGCGAGAACAGAGCGCAACAGTCCCCAAGGCACACGCGTTCAACGCTTTGCCCATTCAACGCTATTAATAGTGATGTTTTATGCAGCATGCATGCTTTGACGCGCCCACACAACTATTCTTGCGCGGGCACCCAGACACCATCGCACACTCATATGCATGGAGCGGGCCAGCCGAGCGTGCGTACGGAGAGAAGTTACAGGAAATGCATCGGGAAAATTCCGGTTCCGCGCACTTGGGCGGATCTGCTGTGCGATCTTTCACTTCAAAGCGATGATCTTCGCCGCCACATCTGGTTCTGCAATCGAGATCGGGCTACTTACCGCATCGAGATCGGTGTCCCAAATGTCCTTCAGGTCCCCGTCGTCGAAATCCATCGCGTTTAAGTAATCCAGCTTGACGGCCGTTATTGGGCGATTCGCTCCACCACACACACACGCGGGTAAAGAAAGGAACGAGATGTTCACTCACAGTGCGGGTATCTCTCCGCTGCGTTGTTTTTCGGGAGGGAGCGATAACTCCTCTTCAAGAACTTCAGAAAATTGATCTACTTTCTTTTGGTGACTTTTCTCTTCTCTTCCTTCTTCCTTTTTTTTTTGAGCCAGAAGAAGCAGGTTGAATAACTAACTCACACGCACCAATTCATTGAAGCACTGTCACTGACCGGTTCACGTACTTGTTGTTGGGTACACATTCCAAAAGGCAAAAACCAAAAGGGTCAACCCTGACCACACTCACACCGGGCACAAAACGCACAAAAATACTACACACCAATAATACACACCTGGTCGTCAACTGGTCACTCTTCAGAACACGTTAAACTCACACACGCAAAACACACACGCCACACTGCCTTGAGGAACTCCTTGAAGAACTCGAAAAACAGACACCAGGATCCAGTGGAGAGGATCGCGCTGAGCACGTTTGTTGGGGGTCGGGAATAGCACCGTGATCAGTAGAGTGCGACCAATCCACAAACCTAGACGCGTTCAGGTTTTCTTGGTGCTAATTAGCTCTAATTATGTTGCGCTTTTTTTTCGTTCCAGAAACACAAACACACCTACAGTGGCCACACACTTCAATTTCTCGTCCAATAGATTTCAGGTTCTGGAGTTGGTTGCCTTAGTGATAGTGAAACGGGCAGCCGTACTTTAGCACACACAATCTTCATCAAAATTCTTTCCGAAATCGATCATGTAGAGCACCACTGGAACGGGGTAGGGGAGGGGCCGCGTCTATTTCCACCCTAGTCAACAGGAACCAATTTCCAGACAGTAGGACCACTTGTTGATATCCCGACCGATGGGATGAATTTCGGAATGTGAAACGAACAAACTCTCGACTTCTCGTTGTGACTTCTCGTGTGCCAGCAAGGGGAGACACTCTGCTCGTGCGGAGTGAAATTTCACTTTGAGATGATGGCGGTGCTGGTTGTTATGCTGGAACACAACAAAAGCAAGAGGGAAGAACGCCACTCTCCCTGTGCGTACATACGATTATGCTACCGAAGTTATCAGCATAAGTACGCGCGACTAGACCATATACGGGCGCGGGCCGCTATTGTGTGTGTGTGTGTGTGTGTTGGTACCTCTCCCGGGATGTTTCGCTCACCAGAAGGGAAGTTGATTATCGCGCACGCAATGATTAGCTTTCCTCAGCAGCATCAAAACTCAAAGTCTCCCAAGCGCCACCACTAACAGTTATGAACCTTTTACCGGTCTAGCAGAGTGCTGAACTAGCTGGACGCTTCCATATGTGCGTTGTCGCGGGACCAAAAACTGAGGCGACAGTTTTCCACACCCTGTGTAATGATTTCTGTTGTCGTGGAAATTCACTTCTCAGTTCGTTTCACGCGTTCACTCACTTCATGCCGGTATTTGAGGGAATGGTGATTGTTATTGCACTCTACCACACTGTGCGCTTTTTTTATTTTTGAAACCGCAACACAAACCACTCGGTTTTGGGGTGGAGAGGCGGTATGCACTTTGCCGGAAAATCCGTTAGTGTAATTTTCCCGCAGGCCCACACTCTCTTTCGCTCTCTGTACTCGCTGCTTTGTGCTGTAAGCAAATGTTTAGTTATGTTACGAAGAGAGCTGCTGGGGTGGCGGGGTGGTGCTTATCAATTTCTGCAACTTTCTTCTCGCGGCAACCGGTCTCGCGGTCTGGCGGGAATACGTTCGTTCCGGTGACAAGTTTCGGTTTTTGTGGAATCACTTCACTTTTGCTAACCGCTGTTTTCCACTTGCACCACGTTTTAATACCACCAGTTTAGTTTCGAAAAGAAAAAGACTTCCAAAACTATTCCACGGACAATTATTTAGCCTTTTTTATAATTTTTGATTCACCTTTTTTGTAGAATAAAGACAATTCAATCGCTTTCCTTTTTGTTTACGGCTACACAGCCCGAAAATACAAAATACACGCACCAACAAATGGGAAACGGGGAAAATTGGTATGCGCGCGACTTCTTAGTACGTCCGCTCGGTAACGCAGCTTTCGGTGAAATAAAAAGTTCATTTCCCAACGTTCATTTTGAAGCGAAAGCTACCGCTGACAGTTGACAGCCAACAACTTTCTAACCTCTCACTCCCTCTCGCTGCTATCGAGGGAGGGAAGCGCACAGCAATACGGTGCGCTCTCTGTTGTTTTGATATAGCTTTTTTCTCGTTCACTCTCTTAGCGAGCGTCCAATATGTTTCATTCGAAGAGAAAGAGACAGAAAAAGGTAGGGAATGTTTGAAGGCTTGAATGAACTCTATACAAGTTGAACTGGGGTTGATGTTTGATGCTCAGGCATAGTGTTGTGAGCTTTCGAAGCTTTTAATTGTACGGTTAGGAGAGAACATGAATCGCATTTAATAAGGAAAAAATGAACATAATATAAATCACAATTTCTATAACATTTGAGAGCATTTTACGAGCATTAATGAAATATACAGACGTACAATATTTTTAATTCCATGAAACAGCTTCAAAGAAAGTCTGAACTGAATTATTGCTCTAAACAGAAAAAAATTGTAACTCATCTCTAAAAAAATATCAGAAAGAACTCGAGAAAGAGATTTGTTTGTGCAATACTTAAACAGTTTTTTTTTGTCATTCTCAAATGGTACTTGTTGTTATAAAGATGCAATTTATATGACTAAAAAAAATCTACAACACAATTATATTAAAAACTCACCTAAATGCTTCTAAGCACGATGGACGATTGCCTTATCAACTTCGAGACGTGCTCCCGTTGTTACACGATGTTGTGTAGGTTTTATTCTTTTTTTCCTAGCCTCACCGGCAATCAAATAACGCCGGACGATCATCAAGATACGATAGTGGTAGGAATATTTCACCTGACCAAAGTATGTACCCCTTTTGATAAGAGAACATCCATTCCTATCGCGCACACACTTCATTTCTTTCGCATAAAGACCAAATTGCACACTCTGCATCGTGCGGACGCCAAACTTTTCACGTTCGTATGGTGGAATTTTCGATTTAGTATAGATATATTTTCTCTCTCCATTATCATCTTTCTTCGATACGAATCAACATCAGGTCACACGCACACAAGGGGGCAGAGAGTGTACCGTATGCCCACGTGTTTTGCTCGCTCGATGTGCAAAACTGTACGATAATAAATAAAATATCCTTCTGTTAATCACAACACGTGAAGCGCGGTGAAAGCACGAACAAAACAAAAAAAGAAGAAGCAGTACCTACATTAATGCACAATAGCTCATTTTCTTTTTACCACGAATTGCACGAATCTAATCATTAGTATAAGTTCGTCCTCTTGATGGACACAAAAAAATGCACAAAAACAAAATTTAAAGACAATTGTAAAGTTATTGCTTCTGATCACGCGCGTTAACTTGATAAAGCTAAGAAATGTGTTGCAATTGCAGCTAATACAGCATTTTCTCTAAAGGCATTAAATGATTGTAGCGTTGGGGAGTTTGCAATGGTGCCTATTTTAGAAATTTAGAAGCTAACAATTAACAAGTATACAATTAGACTGTGGATAGTTCTTTTTTTCACCCTGCGCTCTACCGTACACGTAGCTCGTTACTATTGCTTTCACAACCCTGTTTGCAGACTTTCGCTAGTTTCTCGCTCTACCTTCCCGGCTTTTTTTTTGTTGAGTACATTGTGACAAACCAGCGGCATTGTTTAACACAACAAAACATAAGAACAGTTAGAATGAAATGCACAGCAATAGGAGTAGTAATACGAAAAAGCCCTTACTTAGACTCGCGAAAGGTAACCCAGCTGGTACCACTGTATCGTTTCGCGGCGTAAATCTATTTCGGCAAGCGGAAGCTCAATGCCACCGAGGAATGCATTCTCTTGTAGCGAATCGTGCGACCAGATCGTCACCTGCAGCACCTTCTTCTGGATAAACTCGAGCGGTAGTCGATATTCTAACTGTAAGAGCAAAACAAGAAAAGGTAAGTGTCATAAAGCAGTGTTCGTTTACCCGGGACCACCACATGTGGCCATTTACGTTCCGTACCGTTTCCATAAAGCTAGGATTGCAGTTCTTTCGCACCACTTTGGTTTTGCGCTTGGTCGCTTTCGAGCTGTCGGGCTTTAGGTACACCTTCACGTACGTATTGGGCGGTTGGCCACCGGGCGTGTTGGGTAGCGCGACCACATGGTGAATCATCACGATCAGAGTGTCCCGGTGGTACTGCATTGAAATCTTTATCTTCCCTCCCACCTGTGGCGGTTGACCAGCCTCCATTGCTGCTGGTGTACCTACGAACAAGTAATTATCAAAATAAATACTTTTTTTTTTTTCAAACATTCCCTCCTTTCACTCACCTTTCACTTTGGCCGAATTAATGTCAGCTTCCTGTTGGTCGCGCAACAGCGGATGGAAGAACGTATAAACTAGATCGGAATGTGCAATTTCATCTGCCGCGTTAAACAGCGAGATGAGAAACTGGCGAATCTCTGGAAGACGACGTTCCGCGACCACCTTCACGTTCGAGCGTCCGACATGGATGCCCGAGGGCAAGCTGTAACAAGAACAAGGAGATAGAAGGGAAAGAAGGGAAGTTAGAACAACATTTGCCAAAAAGCCAAGAACCAGGTACGATATATTACTGAGTGAATGTCGTCATCGTGTACGCTTACTATCAAACTCGCCGCCAAAGCACACACGAGGACGGTATATGACAATTACAAAAAAGCGTCCACTTGTCAATTAAGATAACGGGCCCATTAAGAGGGATACCATTACATTGAGCTTGCTGTAGTTTTAATTCCCTAACAAAGTCCAGACTGTGTTTTTCCTCCGTGTTTTGTAAAGCTTTGGTATCAGTTCAACAAGTCCTCCAAGGTACGCCGTCTCGTCCAAAGTAAACGCTCTGTGAGTGTAACTTATTTAAATTATACAATCTACGAAATCGATCCCTTCATTAATGTACTATCGTCCTCATAACAATGCACGTTATCTTCCCTTTTGCTACGAAATTGTGTGATCCGGGAAATAAAACGCTTCCAATTCCCAACATAAAAACTTATCCTCCGTGTTGCACGATTGGCTTCAATGGAATTTCGCCTACACCTTCAACCACTTTTATATCGACCGTCGCTGCCGTCGTCGTCGTCGTGGCCGTTTCGTCGGTTATTTCATTGAAACAATATTCGGTGATAAGATATCACCAAACGATCGACCGTCAAATCGACACCTTCCTCCTGTGCATGTGTGTTGGAGGTGAGATGGTGGTTCCAGGCCTACCAATGATACCATTATCTATGGGGAACTGTAGACAGAGCAGGAGCGATACCCGACAGCTTGAAATGTCCAACGAACTTGGCATTGGGAGTCTCAGTCGTAAAGTGGCATCGCGCTCGAGAAGTGTCGCACGGATATTGTTTTACCTTTAGAAACGGCAAGAGCTCTCACAGTGTCTAGCACACGATGGGATTGAAGTTGAAATGGTTCCGAAGAAGGATTACTTTCGACGGTATACCACCAGCGCCGGAAAGGGACATTCGCCGAAAGGAGGTAGGTTTAGCTGTGTTCACACATTCCATAGATAGTTCTGACCATTAACACTGTGCATATCGTAATTCCACGTAAGGCCACGGCTGGAACTGTGATAGGAGTGTATCGACAAAGCACACACTTTGAGGACTTTATCGAACCGGTTCGTTCGTCGTACTGGGAGCCTCCACCGCAAGCAATTGCTCGTGCCAGTAAGTATTTGCAACGATTGCACACTTCTGTCAATGTGTAACAATATCTCTCTTCCCTTCCCTCTACCAGCAATGCGTTCCAATGGTAATCTACCAACCACATCTACAAACAGTCCCTCCTCCAATTCGTCCTCTTCCTCGACGGTACGTGCGCGGGTGACAGCCCGATCACCCCAGCCACCGGTTCCCCAACCGACCGGAATCTCTTCCGTCAGCAGGCCCGCTTCAATGACCAATGTTGTCGCTGAAGCTGATAGCCGTGATAAGATAGGACGCACTCCAGTCGAACGATTGCAGCTTAATGCTGACTACGACACACCGCCCGAGCCAAGCTATGCCGCACCGAAACCCCCGGTACGGAAGGGAGTTTCCAAAGCAAAATCCATGCAGAACCTTGCCAACTCGCTGGAAGATGCAAACAACAGTGCGCAAAAGAGCGAGGATGAGCTGCAGTACGCACTACGATCGCCTCAATCGGTGGAGGTGTTGAGTGATCCACGGGCAACTACACCAGCTCCACCATCACCCATTCATGTCGTCCCGATTACGCCGATTCCAAGAACGATTTCTAGCAACTCGCTGCCACTTAGAGAGGCTGCTCCGAGTCCTGTTAGGCGGGAAATTAGCGATGAACCTGAATACATAGTGCCGCTCGCCTCTGAGGATTCATTCGACGAACCGATCTATGACTCGTTTGATACCATCTTTGAACGAGTGAAAGCACGCAAACCCATCAGTCCTGGCTCGGAACGGTCCAACATGTCGGCAAGACCTGTATCATCATCACCTTTACTTAATCGAGAAGCTGCCGACAAGAGCACCGAGGATGAAGGAGTGATATTTGAGAGGATAAAGCTGCGCAGCTCTCCACCTCCTAGTTCGGTGAGGTCTAGCACAACGGTATCCCTTTCACGGTCACCCTCACCATCACCTCCGCCACAGCGGAAACCAGTGCTACAGGTCACCAACACCAACGCCACCGCACCAAACCCACCAACAGCATTATCCCAACCGAAGTCAATCCTTAAGAAACGAGCTCCAGCACCACCACCGAACCCTATCGAAGCCACCTCCAGCATGGTTGAGTTTACCAACGAAATGGTCACAGCGATTCCTACACCTCCGCCACGCTCCATACAGGCGACCACATTGAAAGATACTCCAGAGAAGACACCACCCGTCACACCGTCCGAGCGAAAGCAGGAAGAGCTTCCCTCAACAGCGCGTCCTCAAACTTCCACGACACTTGTCTCCGATTCAGATTCGGACGATGATTTCAACTGGGACTTTGTGCAAAAGCATCGCTCAAGCATTAATCAAACCGTCGCCGCCCATTCGCAAATCGATCCGGAAGTGCTCCGAAATGCTCCAGCCTCGCTGCGCAATGGTATGATGGCGCAGGGTGCTGTAGTGTCTACACCGCGTAGTCTGCCCGAACCGATCGCTCAGCCACGGACGCTTCGTGGTATGCGCAATCAAAGGGCCCATACACAGCAGGAAAGTAATCACAAGGCTGATGTGCCGGCAGTGCAAATTCCACCCCCACGGGCACGTGCCAGTGACTCAAACGCTTCGGAAACGTCTGCTTAGCGTGGTGTGGAGTGTGTAAACGTAACAAAAAATATCGAGAGTGTGACGAATAAATGGTTCGAAGATTATCTTCCGTCGAATGAAATTGGATTAATAAATTATGTGTAGCATTTGAAAAGAAGCACAACACACTGACTCACACCGTGCGTATGAGTCATAGAGAAACAGTGTACAAAAACTTGAATCACTTTATCGAATTATCAGCAAAACCCCTTTGCTGATATCATGTCAATGGCATGTTGGCTGGCGTGCCGATACTTTATCGAGTCAAAACAAACAATTACAAAGGTGGCTTCTCAAGCGTAACCTTGCTTTGCACTGTGTCTGGCTAAGCGCACCGATTAAGTCCGACTTACCTATGCAGCTTGGCTAGCGGAAAGTGCATGCAGAGTTTCTGGTGAAACTCGCAGAACTCCTTGTACGAACGGAACAGATAGGCGGCGTCCGGCTGATGCTGTCGCTCCACTCGCAGAATGTACGTGTAATACTTTTCCTGGTCGTATCGCTTCTGATACCCGTGCACGTAAACGGTCTTCAGCCGACCATCCTGCGCCATTCTGCAATACATACGCACACGAAGGAAAACATTGATATCATCTCAGTAGGCATTGAAATCGACGCCAATAACTTACGTATAAACGCGCGGTATAAAGCTCAGCAGCTCCCCGTCGCCCGTTTCGGCCGAAAACTTCATCTGCGCAATGTTGTGCAGGAAGAAGTTGAACTGCGTAAACCACGACTTGAGCGATATGTGTATCATCTTCGCAAAGGTGGCCGCCGCCTCCGGATTGGACTGGCCCGGGAGTAGCGCATTGCGCACGTAATTGACAGCCTCGACCGTGACGCCCGGTATGCCGGACGTGGCCATCAGGGCAAACATGTGCAGCAGCAAATCGCTGTGTCGCCGGACGATGTTGAATGCCGTACAGCACAGATCGACGAACTGATGAAACTTTGCCGATGGTCGATCGCCACCGTTTATCACATACGCCATATCGGACGTTAGCACGAATGGCGTTCGATCACTGCAAAGACAAAGGAAAGAATGCTCGTAAATTATTTAAAAAAAACGATGTTTCACCAACACCGACACACTGCTTACCGTTTAAAGTTACCGAACATTTGTGCATCGCCGAGAAACTTGCCGAAATCGATGTGAAACAAATGTCCGGACGTTTTGAGCATAATGTTATCGTTATGCCTATCACAAATGCCGAGAATGTACGTTGCGACCGAGTACCCGGCACAGGAACGGGTAAAGTTTTCCACCGCCCGCTGGTACTCGAGCTGACTTGGGTTCTGTTTCGCCAGCCACTCCGCAATCGATTTATCCTTAAACGATCCGGTAACACCCCACTCGACCTGTATTTTGCGTAGCGTTTCCGAATCCGACACCAACTCAATCATGCCCTTCTTGTACGCGGTCGGCACACAGTTAAACGTGACCATCTTAAGATCGAGGCCTTCGCGTAACCACATCTTGTCCATGATGCGCACCATCTGGATGGTAAGTGCATCCTGCTGGAGATCATCGCCCGCCTTGAAGATGGCCGGTGCCACCACCTTATCCGGACCGGCAAAGTTTATCTTCAGCGGGAGTGTGTTGGAGTTGAAGTAGTTGCAGCTGCGCACGATCACACCCGTAACCTCGACACCCGGTTCGAGCGGCAGTACGGTCGGGCTATCGATCAGCATTTGGTTGACGGACTCTAACCCCTGCTTCAGTACCTGCAGCCGATGGGAGTCTTTCGCCTGTTTGACACTCTGTGCTACCTCGCCCAACCGTTTGCACATCATGTTCTGTGACAGGAACCGGCCCGTTAGCTTTTCGCCACAGATCGCAAGCAAAGCTCTCAGCATCAGCAGATTGCGTCTGTGGTAGCGTGCTTGATTCATCAGCACCTCATCGCAGGCCGTCTCCTGCGCGTCGATCATGTTTTGTGGCGCTTCGCCCGGGAGACTGTGCAGCAGCAGCCAGTAGAGATGGTGAGCGATGCGTGGCGATTCGAGCGCCTTCCGTAGAAGCAACATCGCCAGCGGTGATCCTTCGTACGTGTCGTGCTTGAGGGCCTGCAGCAGCTGGGGCAGATAGTCAACGAACTCATCGTTCGCCATGGCCGAAATCCATTCCACTGCCTGGCGACGAACCTCTAGGTCCGGGTAGCGTGGTAAAAGTAGCTCCAGTGCCTGCACGGGACTAAGCACCGTCCAGGATTTTATAAGTGCATGAAGATCGGCCAAACAGGCGTAATCCCAGCTGTGCGCCGCGTGCAATATCTTCGGCAGCGCATGTGGGAATCGATGCAGATAGTGACGCTTCTCCCACAGTACTTCACGCTTTTCCAGCTTGTCCGGCGAGTAGCCCTGCTCAGCCGTATCGATCAGCTCCTGCTGCAGATTGCGATCGAGACTGGCAAAATCCAACTGCACTACCGGTGGTAAATTGCGTATCGGTTCGGGAAACACTACCGCTCCACCGTAGCTCGGTATTTCGATGCTCAGTATCGGATAGCTGCCCCCGATCGGGTACGTACCCTTGGACGGTGCTGGTCCAAAGTATTTATCCGTCGTCGGTGGCCACATCGGGAGCAGGTACGAGCCCTGCACCATTTTGCGCTCAAAGTCAAAAAATTGTAACGAACTCCAGCCCAACTCCACTTTGGTCATACGTCCCTCTGACCCGGCAGGATCGTTCCCTACGGACGATGTACCACCTCCACCACTACCACCACCACCACCACCACCACCACCTGACGTTCCTGCGGCATCACTCGTTCCACCACCGTCCACCGGTTCACGAACACACCCGAACAGTACCAGCACGAGGCGCGCTTCCCGCGGTAACGTGCACACCGGATTGCGAAACATTATCCACGAGTTGAACGTTAAGCGCGGATAGATACCGGACAGTTCGTTCGAACACTGCACCACGTACGGTTCGCTGATGTACCGGGCACCGTGATAAATTTGCACACCAAGATTATACTCATCGTGCCGCCAGTGCATCGGTGGTCGATGCAGACAGGACACGTTCACCATGACCGCCTGCGAGATGTTACAGATCGAGATCGGGTTCGTATTGTACTCGGGCACGTTAACGCTAAAGTTCACACGGAACGCTTGGGCGTAGATTTCGAGCAGACTTTGAATCGCGTGCCGCACCTCGTTACATCTGTAGCGGATCTGCTCGGCGACCGTGCGTGGACGAAGCTTCACCTCCGCGTAATCGCCACTTTCCGACACGATCGCAAGACTACCGTTGCTGTACGTTTCATCCTGTGCCACACTGTCCCGGTAGCTGTAGACCGTCTGACCGTGATCGCAGCATGACCGCAGATCCTCGATCGATTTAGCTATCTCGAGCGTATCGAGTGGCCCGAGCAGATTGCAGATCGCCTTCACCGCCTGTATCACACCGGAGCACGTCAGTATGGTGCGTCCGGATGGGCCATCGTCTGCCGATGACTGGAGCTTCTCGATTTCCGCTTCGAGCGTTTCGAGCAGTATCATCAAATCATCGTACCCGATCGCATTGGCGGTTTCCTTTGGCAGCAGATGCTCCAACCGCATGTCCGCATCGCGCCCATCATCTTGCGCCGTACGGGCGATCACTTTCATCGTGCGCACCGCCTTCGGTATGAAGCCCAGCTGTACGTCGTGCTCGAGCTTGATGCTATCGTGCACGCACTGGAGCTGGGTGAGGCGGGACCGAACGCACAGAATTTCCTGGATGCCGATCGCTTTCAGCGCATAATCGCTCACCGTGTTGCGAATCTGGCCCTCGAACGCACAGTACACCTGGGCAATCACATGTTCCACCGTTGTCGTAACTGGAATGGGACAGATAAAATGTAAGTTTAAAACAAGTGGAACAAAATGATGACCTATAGGTATTACTCACTATCACAGGTAAATGGTATCGGTGGTCCGTAGCCATCGATTTGTCCCTTCGTTTGATCCCCGCCGGCAAAACAGTCGAGGGCCGGATGCACCAGCAACTTGATGCTCGTACCCTCCACGTACCGATTTTCGAACTCCGCTGCGACGATATGCCCAACGTTTGTAGTTTGGTCATCGTGTCGATATTGCGCTGGAAAGAGAAAAGCCGGTGAAATAAAACTATTTTTGTAAGAGAAGTAAAATAAATTCACAGCTACCTCTCAACTGCTTGACCATATTGTAGAAAGCAATCAATTCCTTATCGTAACTCTTGGCAATCACCACATTCTCGTACAGCTTGTAGGGTGTAGCGCGTCGCTCAACACCACTTGCCGGGGCCAGCTTCCGTTGCATGATCTCGTAGTTTGACTGTTCGTCCGGCTGACCCGCCGGAACACCCCGAAGCATCGTGTGACAATAGCTGCCGGCAGTTGTGTTCCGTGGTGGTAGTGGTGGTGGTTCTCGATCACCACCACTCACCGGTGACGAGGTCGATGCTTCTACCGGTGCATTAACCCAGCCGTACGTACAGCTTCCAGACAGCGAACCACTCGGTGTACCGGGCGGTAGAACGCCAACCGCACCGTAGAGGGAGCCGGGCGGTGATAAAGGTGTTGCCGTTTTATCCGAAAGTGATCGATTGACGACGGCTTCGTACACCGGATCGGAGTACTGTGTGCCACCGGTGTAGATGTAGTCGAACGGATCGTAATCTTCGTAGTAGGTAGAGGCCGTGTCATCTGTTGAGAGGAAACAGAGAAGAAAAATGAATTGAAATACGGTGCAACGATGCTTTGCTGCTCTTAAATGAGCTAAAATTGTAAAAACAAAAACCTTTCGAATTTCTACCACCCTTCGAAGCAATGGAAGACTTTCGCACACGTAAAATTTTCATCATTGTTTACACACAACACAATCCGCTCGGGCAAGCGCGCACGTGGTCGGAATTTCATTCGAACAGTAAAACATATACGGCCAGCATTGTTTTGGGATGAGAAGGGTAAGAGTAAACTAGCTTTATTGTGTGTTTCGTTATTTGTTTGTGTCTCCTGCAACCGGTCTGCCTTCTTCTTCCTTATGCCACAGGTAGTACCACTAGAGACAGAACGTTCGTGACTGTATTGTTTTCGCCTAAAACACAACCCTACACCTTAACTGTAACTGTAACCCTTATCAGTTCGAGTTCGAGTAATTGCAATATAAGAACGGACAACTAGTCTATCAGCACCGATCAGAGCAGTATTAAGCGGTGGCAGAGACGGTTCTTTCATGTCTACGGGAAACGCGTGTCTCTTTTTCTCTCCCATAATTTTTTTCTCTCCTAAACTAAGGTGGCAAACCTTACCATTTTTTCTTGCTGTTATGCTCGATAGTTTCCAATAAAAGGCACACATTTCTTAAGGACAGACACACACTTGAAGTGCACAGGAAGCACTTTTCCTTTGTACGTATGGCTTTTTTTTAATAATTTGGATTTGAAATAAAAAGGTAAGAATAAAGTTAGCTATGTTGGTTACTGATGTTTGGTGTTACCACCGACAGACAGCAAGCGGCTCAACGGAGCGTGTAAGCGAAGCCGCTAACTGCCCTTACTGATAAGATTCAACTAAGATAAAGACATTGCGCGCTTGCGTTTTCGTGGAACAACATAAGGGCAAATAGGGAATGTTCTACTGCGTTTTTGGATTGAAATAGATTATGTTAACCAAATGAATCTACTTTAAAAAAAAACATGGTGCAACCACTAACACAAAACGGCTTTAAAAAATTAAAATAATTGATTTTAGGAAATGCATTCAAACACTCATTCGAATATGAATAGATGCACTCCTAATCCAAACAAAGCGTTATCCAGCGAAACAAACACACACTCGCGAGTAGGAGTGTCGATGTGGTTAAATCTCTCCGCTTGAAGAAACGAGAATTGATTTAAAAAAAAAAAACGCGAATGAGTGGATGCTTACAGAAGCCAGTGTCCGGCTAATGATAAGCCAGAATCGCGTCCTCCCGCATCTTCAAGTGGCCCCACAAGCTAACGGGTAATTATTATGTGTGCGGTGGGGTCATGTGAGGTTTGTGAGCAACTATAGAAAGCCCTTTTGTGCGGCAAGTTTGTTGTCGTTTTGTCACAGGCCCACACACATAAAAACGATTGTGATAATTGCTTGCCTACTGTCTTGAAGTCAGTGCCTTGACTGGGAAAGTTACAGTGAATTATTTGTTGTGCGAATGACCCTTACATTGTTCGACGATGTAAAGCTATCAAGTTGGAACAGAGCTAGCTGAGAAGAAAAAAGATTCTATTAGTTACACAATGAACTCTAGTGTTCTATTTTACCCTACCTAAGAGAACGGGAATTGTCACAAAAGCTAACTAGAGTTGATTGCTTTTAACGATACGGCAGTGAAGTGTAAAATATGTGGGCAACTATAACAACTTAACGTCTAAAAGCCTTATTGTCTCTTCCTGTTTCTGTATCTTCCTTTCAAATTATTACTTCCCCTCTCTTTCTCCCTTCAAATGTCTGGCTTTACTTACTATTCACTACGCGCTTGAGAGCAAGAAGTGTATGTGCGTGCCATTTCAAACCGTTTTCAGTGTGCCCGTTTACCTTTATCATCATCGCCACTGCTGCCACTGGACGAACGATTGCCGCACAGGAGCGGATCGAACGCTTCCAGCACGGAAACGCGTGGATTGTCCTCGAAGCCCAGATCGATCAGATCCGCACCCTTTGCACCGAGCCGTTGCTGCTGAGATGGTGGTGCACCGCCTGTGGCAGATGGGTCACTTTTCGGCCGCATTACAACACTGGTCGATACGCTTGGTTCTCCCCGTGATGGTGATGATTGACGTTTCAAGGCGTTCGCTAGGACGGCCTGCGGTTGGGAGTAGGAACGTCCTGCAGCACCCAACTTTGGCACGTGTACTAGTGCCGTTTCGGGATTGGCAACCGTGGAGGAGATGCCGGTGGTTCCATTCATTCCGGTGGTTTGTTGCAGCGAGGGATACAGTGGAGTGCCTGGCGTTACGCCAAACGGTACAGTGCTGGTCGATGGCTGAGGTAGTGATGTGGATTGCAGTGGTGCTGGGTGAGGCGGTCCATAGTTTGCAACCGGTACAGTACCGTACGTCGGCACTCCAGGGTACATGGAAGGAACGGGTGCAACGGAACCGGGATAGACTGGTGGAGCTACCAACGCGGCGGGCCCTCCTGCCGTTGCCACTGCATACAGTGGTGGGCTATTGTACAGTCGATGCAATTCCTCTGGTGTGAGTGGTTTCGGTTTCGAAGCCTGACTATTGTACGGTACCAGCTGCATCGAGGCCGCACTGTACGGTCCTTGCAGATGGGACACGGCAGTTTGCTGGACCATACCGACGGGTTGATAAGCCGCCTGATGGAACCCGTAGCTCGCTGCCGACATGCTAAGACTGCGCTGTGTCTTAAAGCCCTGCTCATACTGTCCGACGGCTTGTGGTGCTTGTGCCGTGAGACTAAAAAGAAGATAACAAACAAAACATTTAGTACAACAATCTCAAACAAATGTGGACAAAATTTACATACCGATGCATCTGTTCCACCAATTCCTTGAGATTGTTTCGCGCTTCCTCCTTCGGATCGGGCGGTTTCGGCACCGCATTAAACGATATTAAGTCTGCCTCGTCTTTGCCCCGCGATGGTGCCTCTAGTCCCGGATTACGACAATCACTGTGGCGCCTTACCGGGCCGGATGAACTTGCCGGGGGTGGTTCTAGCGTGCTGGCGGATGTACCGGAACTCGCAGACGGAACGACGTTACCGGTACTGCAAGCGACACGCCGTTGCAGATACGCACGATACTCTTCAAGCGTTTGGGAGACGGCTTTCGGATCGTTCGCCAGTTCCGGTGTCATTTGGCGCTGTTTCGCTCGTATCTTCTCCAGCTCGAGCGTTTCCATGCTCAGCGCCATGGCACGCTCGATATCCGCCAGGTACTTCTTTTCAAATTCCAGGTCATTCGGATTCGTTGCCATGATTGTGACGTTGTGTGCGAGTGTCTGTGTGTTAATGTAGATGTGATGGATATATGCTCTTGTGTTTGCGTGTGTAACGCTTCTGGTAGTGTGATCTATTGATAAGAGAAAAAAAAAATATGTAACAAAAATCGATTGATATTTATTTTTGGAACTAAAATTAAAAAAAAAACACCACCGGACGGGTATTTCGTAACAAACAAACAGAAAAATCGTTTCTACCGCAGAACCACTGATTAGCTCGTTCCAAGCATTCGTTTATCTTTTCGCATTCTTGCAGCTTTATGCTTTTCCTTTTGCTTATCGGCGGCGGCCGTCGTCGTTTCAGGGTTGAAATTACAAAACCGAGCAAAAACAACAAACAAGAAGCCATTCAAAGAACTTGCAACAAGTGTGTGCACCAACCATCATGGGCACGTAATGCGTCCTCCATCCATCAACACCGGAAGCAAGTTCCTTACCCGTCCCCTTGGCCTTCCCTTTATACTGAAACTCTGATGTAAACAAACCAGCATCAGTAGCAGTAAGTTTCATTCAAAGCGTGAACACTTGCAAAGCAAATAAACATCGATACGATTGATTACAAGAAGTGGTCGCATTTTGCTGCATTTTTCGCTCTGATTCGCCTCGCTCGGAACTGATTGAAGCCGGTCGCTAATCAAAACAATGTTCTCGGCAGCTCAAGAACAAACAAACTACCAAGCAATCAAAGTGTGCATTGGCCGGCGCAGAAGAAATGCACGGCTCTACAGTCCGCACATCGCCCTTAGTGTCGTTTCCTTCTCTTAGTTAGCCTTGCAAATTAAAATGCACAAATTTCAAACATACGATGACGGTAGGGGGCGGCCTTTGACCGAACGGGAGGTCAAACCATGGATTTGTTTGTTCGTAAAGAGGTGGAAAGAGAGGGTTGGTTTCCTTTACTCCCTTCTTATGTTACTTCGCGATGGTAGTGGTGGTATTCGTGTTCAAGCTCGTACGCACTTATGTGCTGAAAAAAAGTAGGCGCTGGCCTGCTCTTCATGAATGAAGATGATTAATAATCCAGCAGCCGGTACTGCGGCAGGCAGAAACTCATCGTGTATGACTCAAACGGGAAGAAAACATGGATCAATTGGACGACACATTTGGGCTTTGATTACACACACACATACTTTCCGAAGGTAGAAAAAGAGCAAAATCTACCTATCAAATACTACTTCCTCCGTTGAATGCACTTGCACCCGTGCTGGAAGGAGACGTGGTCGAAGACAGAAACGAAGTTAGCCGTCTTGTTTTTCGTCTTATTTCAAGCGCGAGCAGATGCACCGAAAAATCGACGTGGAGCAATTGCTGCTGCACCGCACACGGTACTACTCTGCCCGCGTCTTGCAAAACTACGCCTCACCCAATTACGTTCAATTTTCGGCTATGAACACTATTTTCCCATCTACCTTGCACTGCACTTTTGTTCAGCTGTCTGCTAAAGCTTCCAGAACACGGTTTTGAAGGTAAATTGCAGCATTTTTAAACGGTTTTTACACACTCCAACTCCCAGCCCTTTTCTATTTACACAAAAAACACGAACGAATTTCGCGACGTCTTGGAACTGTGTGGTAACTCGTGGGTCATACCATTTGACAGGTCAGTGACAATAAATACGATTTAAATATAGCTGTCAAATCAGTTGCCCCTCTTTAGGGGCGTTGAAATTCATTCACATTTTTAATTTATCACAAAAAGTTGCTATGGAAATAAGCAACTTTAACTTTAATATGGTAATAAGAGCTAATAAGCATTTTATTAAAACTAATTTGGAAAGACTGGCTAAGAAAACATTTACAAGATTTAGCACATTTCCAAGGAGAAGATCGTTTGGCCTTGGAGCAATTATTTTACAGTTTCGGACACACTTACAAAATCAGACGGGTTTTTAGATTATAAATCAATGATGATGAATGATTAATGTGATTTTAAAATAATCCCAAACGCGATTGTCGCACCGCCATGTGAAAACGGTGCAATTTGATTTCTTGTTGAGCTTCCACTAGCGTCCGCTACAAATTTAGTGGCGCTTCATCATGTAGCGCGAGCTGTCAACACCATTTTTATTGTTTACCTATTCCTACCAGAAGACGCGTTGGTTGTTGATCATCGGAAAAATAAAACATATTCTTTCTAAAACCCTGTGAAATACAGCGTGTGGTGAGTAATTTTTCGAGAAACAATACTCTGTTGCTTCTTGCCACACATACCAAAAATAGTGTTATTTCCCCCTCTTCCAGAAGGATGGATTTCCAAAACCGTGCCGGTGGCAAAACCGGTGGCGGAGGTGTAGCCTCCTGGTCCGAGAGCAACCGTGACCGTCGCGAACGGCTACGGCAGCTAGCACTCGAAACGATCGATCTGAACAAGGACCCCTACTTTATGAAAAACCATCTCGGCTCGTACGAATGTAAGCTGTGCCTGACGCTGCACAACAACGAGGGCAGCTACCTGTCCCACACGCAGGGTAAAAAGCATCAAGCGAACCTGGCACGCCGTGCAGCCAAAGAAGCGAAGGAAGCACCATGGGTAATACAGCCGGAAAAGCCACGCATCGAGCCGAAAAAGTTCGTCAAGATTGGACGTCCCGGATACCGTGTGACGAAGCAGCGCGATCCGGAGAATGGCCAGCAGTCGTTGCTGTTCCAGATCGACTATCCGGAAATTACGGACGGCATTGTGCCGCGGCATCGGTTTATGTCGGCGTACGAGCAAAAGATTGAACCGCCGGACCGCAAGTGGCAGTATCTGCTGTTTGCTGCCGAACCGTACGAAACGATCGCGTTCAAGGTACCGTCCCGCGAGGTGGAGAAAACGGAGGGCAAGTTCTGGACGCACTGGAACAAAAACACGAAGCAATTTTTCCTACAGTTTTCGTTCAAGCTGGAGCCGAAGATAATTCCACCACCGCCACCGAACGTGCACCGCATGCCGCATCCTGGCCGGCCAATGTTTAATCCTGTGCCACCGCCACCGATGGGCGTGATGCCCGTACCGGCTCCGCCGCACATGTAAACTGAATTATCTAACCATCATGATACATTTATCGACTAATACATAACTTTAATAACAAAGTGGAATTCCACGTGCTTTCGAATGATGATCGAAATGATGACCTTTATTTTGTAGCTCAATATGCCCCAGCGAAATGAAGCAGATCGAGGGGGCTACTGGTCAAACTAGACCTTTGTTAATTTTTATGTTTCGGATTCGCCATTATTTCAAGGCTCTATACCGCCAAACGGCCCATCCAGCATGAGATACATGACGGATAATTCTGGAACTACAGTGGACAGCTAAAATTCATTGCCTGAAGTGAATGAAGCCCGTTCTGGTAAGCCCCCGTTCAGTCCGTCGCTTTTTCTTTCTTTCATCAACTTCCCGTTCCACTGGTAACGAAAACACAACTCAAGTTTAATTAATTTTTTTAAATTATTTTTATGTTTATTTTCCTCATTAGTTTTATGAATAATAATAATAATGAATAATCGTAATAATATTGCTGCTTCTCATGTCAGCATGCGCTTGTTTTGCATTTGTTTGTTCTTTTGTTTTTCACTCCTGTTCAGTTTGATGTTATTATTACGTGTTGCTTTCGTGTTTACAACTTCCCTTTTACTCTTTTTCATTCCCCACCATTTCACATTTGTTTGCTACTACTTCTTTTTTTTCTTCTTCTTCTTTCCTTTTGTTTAAACTTATGTTACGTGGATTTTCTTATCTTTTCAACGTACCTACTCGCATCGTCTCGGTTTACTTCCTACCGTTCTCCATTCGTTCGTTCCACTACTATACCTTAGGTAAAATTTATACAATTTTCACGACCACGAAGCCCGAAGACAATCGTCCTCACTGTGTGTGTGTGTGTGTTTTTGCTTTTAACTCCGTTAGAGAAGTTATCCAATTATTTCTTCCCATTTGCAAACAGAGAGTCACACGGGAAGAAACAAAAACAAAATCTACCAAACACCCTTGGCTGGATTTTGCCAAATGTTCGAAATGATGAGGGGTTTGCGCATAGCTTAACTTGTTGTGTGTTAAACTTTCACTTTTTGTTTTAATCTTTCTACAACTACTACTTTCGAGTTTCGATCTGTTTTTTATTTGCTTTCTTTTTCTATTTTTTTTGTTTTCGTTCCTTTTCACTACTTTTCTCACTTACCAACCCATTTTCGCTTAACTCCTTCACTTACTTTCTCTTTCAACAACAGCCGCACACTGTTTTAATGTGTTTCCTTTATGCGTGACTACTAAACCCATCCTTTCACGTCAAATATTGCGTTATCATTAGTTTTTGGTATATTTACACAAAAAAAAACCTGTCACTTTACACCTTTTTCCTCCCCTTGATTTACCGCCGAAAAGTGAACCAAAGGGGAGACCCCTGATGCGACAAACGAAAATGGCGGGATAGGGGCGAAATGTGATCATCTCATCTTCCGTTGCAATTAAACTAAAAAAAAATGTCATGTACTTTTCCCCCTTCCTTTCTGTCATGTCATAACGTTGACTTTTGTGTTCATCTCAGTTATTTGCATTTTCGTTAAACTGCTTTACCACTTTCTTCTTCTTCTTCTCTTTAGAAACGCGGACGTTTTTGCTTTTTTTTTTCATTCCTATGTTTTCATCTGCTCTGTTCACTCTGTTTTCTTTACAATTCTTCGCTTTCTCTTTTCCTCTCTCCTGCTTCTTCTTTCGTCTGCACTACTATTACAATATATTTACAAAGTTTTACATGCATGCAAGACACACAGTTTGCGCGTCACAAAGTAGCCTTAAACACTAAAGGGAGGGGGTTGTTTTGCTCTTCAAGGGTTTTTGAGAGTTCACCTTCTATGTTTCACAGAATGGTGTGTGTGTGTGTGACATTTGCTTGTAGGTATTAGTTCGTGTATGTGTATAGGAAGGGAAGGAAGAGAGGGGGCGAGGAAGTTTAGATCTAGTTCCTTAGGTAGAACTTAACACGTAAAACAAAGTTTTAAAAACAAACACATTCCATTCCATCATCGTCGAAGCACTTTTGTCCAATGAAGAGGGAGTTTTTGTTTTGCATCATCTCTAATTTGTTGCTCTTATAAGCTACTCTCTACGATGTCACTATTTTTACGCTTTTGTTTTTTAGTTACTTTTATTCGCGCTTCCTTTCTCCTTTTTTTTTTGTTTTTTGATTGCACAAAATTATTCGATGAGATTTACAACATTCATTTGCCTAGTTGAAAAACGCAAACGAACTTTTTACTCATTTGTTTTACCACTTTACTTTTCGTACGACTTTTTTTTATATTTTTGGATGGAAGATATTCTTTTGTATTGGGTTTTTTTGTTTCAAAGTGGAAAATAGCTCGCGAGAGATGGTGATTGATGGGGGGTAGGAAATGAAGGGAGGACGACGGGGAGGGGAAACAAATTCATCTACAGTTTCACAACGTTTACGACCGATCAGTTTTGTGTCGGTGTCTGGTTTTTTGTTTTTCACAGTATTTTTCACACTGTTTTGTTTTGTTTTTAGTACACACTACCAGTACGTATCGCTTACTACAGGGTTACAATGACCCAGTTCGCTCGTCACTTTCTATATTGCTTTTAAGATTTCATCCATCAACCTTTGCTCCCACTTGCCTAGTGTATCTGTGCGTCTGTGTATGTGTGTGTGTATGTATGTATGTTCGTGTGGAGCGATATCTATTTCATAGTAGTTCTCCTGCCATGTCCCGTCTAATAAGACTAAATATCCTATTCCGTCTCGTTCCTTTCGGACTCACTCAACTCAGTTTTCTTGATTAAAACCCTACAAAACACACACATACACACAAATCATTGTTACAC
This sequence comes from Anopheles christyi, assembly GCA_000349165.1. Classification (NCBI taxonomy): domain Eukaryota; kingdom Metazoa; phylum Arthropoda; class Insecta; order Diptera; family Culicidae; genus Anopheles; species Anopheles christyi. Next base: position 357 of record KB702171.1, on the reverse strand, counting down.
ATGTTGATCACACGCTTCGCATCCTCTCAATAAAAACAAACACGCTCCTCAAACGCGCCTAGCATATTTTGCCCTTTCTTTATGCCCATATCAGTCCACTAAGAGAAAGAGATAGAGAGCTTCACGATCACTTTCTTAGTTTATTTTCCTTCGGGGGGTTTGGAAAACGTTTTACACTACATATTTGCATGCATGCGCACACACACACACACACACATACACACGAACAAACAAGTACACGCACTTTCTATGTCAATTATGGGGGCTTAGGGATCGATAAGCGATCAAACATCCACATTGTATGATGGCAAGTGTGTTCTAATGGAGATATGCATGTGGCACAGAATGTAACAAAAA
>KB702160.1:0-23281 GCA_000349165.1 Anopheles christyi | reverse complement strand
CTTCTTCTTGCTTGGCGTAAACGACCTACGAGGTCATGCCGGCCTTATACAGGCTTTCTAGACTTATTTTTACCACGTAACCGGATAGTCAGGCCTTGCGAGGGGGGGACAGTCCGGATGAGAATTGAACTCTCTCAACCTGTTTATATTCCTTAATTCTAACTAATTCTCAACCTGTTCATACGAGTGTTGATCAACTTTATCATAATATCGGGAAAAATAGTCTTCATCTGGATATTCATTTTTATGTTGTTTTCAAGCGTTTCTGACGTGATATTTAGGGGATGTAGGGGTCTGGGGTCTGCTCCATGAGGTATGCAATCATGTCAGCCTTGTCAAGGATACGATACTATTTGTACCACATAGTGGAATGTTTAGTACTTGCTACAGAAAAATTACCCGGATGGGATTTGTTGGAGTCTAACTACCGGACTGTACTGCTACGAGCTCCTGCGTCTATAATTACACCTATCAACCTTCCGTTTCGTAAAATCATGTATGTAGAATATGCTAACGCTGTCTTCAGCAAAAAAGTCATTATTTTTCACGGTCGCGCATTGTCACAGTCAATTCAAACATCAAAATGTAGAAAAACTAGTGCCATCAGACTTCGGGTGCCATCATAAAAAAATTAATGTCAAAGATTAAAAAAAACATATTTTGTTTCCTCTGATTTTAAAGGGTAAAAAAAACCTATAATTTGAGTTACAAATATAAATAATGTTAAAACATTTATTAAACAACGTCAAAATTATTAAAAACAGACTCTCAATTTTTTAATACAATGGTTCAAACTCAGATAAAACTATCACAGATTATAGTTAAATAAACAACAAGTCTGAACATCAACGTTCTATTTCTCGGAACATATTTAATAAAACCGTTTGATACTTGAATTATATAGTTTTTTAAGTATCTATTAAAGGAACATGAATTTTGTTATTAATAACGACGATGATAGTTTTTCGATTTTTATACAGGCATTTGCCTAATGTGCGCTGATGGAATCAAGTGGTGTGAATGTTAAAAAAACTGAAGCAAAAATTATCAAGCAAAAATTGTTCAAAGTTGTAAACTTTTGACGCTCAATTTTAGATCATAGAGGTGGTTGTAGATCTCAGGCACGCAAATATTTATAAAAAAGTGAAATGAAAAGGGTCGGAACAAATGCCGGTGCGACGAAGGAATTTATTTATTCATATCATTTCTTCTCCTTAACAAACAGCTTACCTTAACAAAATCATGTAAGGCTTCAATAATACAACCACAAACCTCCGTGACAATGCTACCAATGCGTGGACAAGAAGGTTGTAATGTGAGACTTACCATTATATTTAATCTATGCAAATGGAAGGATATACACATGCGGAATAAAAACTGCCTGATGGAGAACTTTTCACCAGTTGTTAAATAACGCAAGGTTATTAGCGAAGGTTCATGTGAAGGAACTTCATTATCAACTCTCCTGTTGCACCAGCGACGATACTGTCCAGCAAGCGATTCCCAATTTTCCGGCACTCCAAGTATCAGCCCAAAATCTATGTTGCTTTAACCATCAGCGATTATTTTCCCGAGCTTCGCTATCCTCCACAACCCTGGTTAAGATTTCAACCCATCATTGATCATTGATGAGTCCATTTTACCTTTAGGTTTCAAACACTGGTTTTAATTTCTAAAGTTTTCGATTATTATTTTAAATTGGCCTCCTATTTGACAGTTTTTACATGTTTTAAAATTCATTGTGTATCGACAGAAGCGCAAACATTTTTACTAATATTTAGTTTCAGTTTCGTCACATAAGTTTTGATTTATACTTTTACTTACTTTTTGAAGTACATCCTGAATAATTAACATGAAAAATTCAAACAGAAAATTATGGAAATCATATTATTATTTTTTTAATTGTTTGTGGAATTCAACTTATTTAATGTATAGTCTATAGTAAAGAAATGAAACAAATTTGACTGTATTCTGTCATTATTATTCAAACGACACCCCACGGGTAAAATAAACATGCTATCTCACTCTATCAGGTTCCATGGTAAGTTGAAGAAAGCGAGAAAGCATGTTGATGTTGTCCGCAGGGCATTTCTTATACATATTATTGTCTTTGAGAAGCATCGCAAAGAATAAACTAGGAAAAAGTAAATTCAACTCTTGACGTTAAAACAACTACGCACAGACCAAATGAGCCTATAAATAAATTGATTCTGAATGCTGCTCGCATCACATACACACACATTGACTCAGAATGTTGCGCATGCACAGGGCAGTGTACCGCACGCATGGTGCAATTTTGTCTTGAATGTCTTTCAAGAATAGAAAATTTATTCTTACAAAATTGAAGTCTTGGTACATTTTGGTTATATATATATATATATATATATATATATATATATATTTATTTATTTTTTTATTATAAGCTATTAAATTATATTTTTAATTTATAGTTATATAGCTAAACAAACATAGCAGTCAAAAAATAAACGATATTTTCATTTCATCGATTATTGAGGTTACCACAGATTTTCAACACAATAAAATTGTTAACGGATCAAAATACAATATAATTTTCATCATCAATATTTTCTTTACACAAGTATGAAGATTCGTTTTTCTAATAAACCTCAGGTTAATATTTTTGTTTATCATTTTTTCCGTAACCTACATTACACTTTTTCCCATAATGTTCCGTAATCTAAAAAACAACAAGTATAAAAAAACCACCACAAAGTTTAGTTGTATAATTCTCCTCCATTATTTTCTCTTATTTTATGCATCAATCCAAGTCGATAGAGCATAACATGTATTAACTTTGCTAAAATAATTGGTAGAATGTAGCATAGAGTTTGTTGGATTTTAGCTAACTTTATGTAAAACTGGATTTGCTTAATAAATTGCAATCATATTTTGAAAATAAAAACTGTGAACAACTTTTTTTTGTCTGTTTTTTCTTTTATTTTTATCGAGAACGAGCCATGGAAAAAGGGCATCGATGGCAATGTAATGAGGGAAAACTATAAATAAGATTTTACACAAACTTATAACGGTGATTTTTTCTTTTAAAAGGTACTAGACAAAAACTTAAAAAGAATGAAAACAGTTGTGCATATTTTTTATAAGTTTTCCTAATCGGATTAACCAAGCATGCAACATACAAATCCAGAGAGATGGAACGAAAATGAATCTATTTACCACGGTTAAGAACACGAGAAAAGAAAAAATCTGGCTTTATTGTACAAGCAGCGGTGATGAAAAAAAAAGATTCTGTTTTTTCGGCCAAAACCCGGTGCAGTCTGGCCGGTGAGGATGGATGTTAGGATGTAATACTCGCGAAAATTCGGTATTTTGTTTTTGTGTGCTGTGTGTGTGCTTACAACCTCGTGCTTCGGCTTTTTTTTAAACAAAATTAGCTGAAGAGCTTTGCATAGACTAATTATATGTTTTTTTAGTTGCACAGCAAAAGTTGTATCTGAAACAAAATAATTTTGCCAATGGTTTTAGATATAGTTATTTAGTTGAATTGTTGGTGGAATATTATGTTTGTATATGCTACGTATTTCTTTAGGACACTAGAAAAAATGTAACCTGCGTACATATTCAAATGAAATATAGCCCACAATCTACCTGAAAGTGTAGGAGAGTTAAAGTTTTCTACTAGAGCACATTTGTAACTTGCTCTCTTGGCTTCCTGTTGCTGTTATATCAGATTTCTAAATTTGGATTCTCCTCACTGCAACAACATGATTCGCGCTAGACCATCAACATGCGTTATAACCTGAAACTGCGCCTGCGTGTTTAGTTCTTTTTATTCGAAAAAATGTAATGAGACAGGCGCAATAATACGGTCTGAGTTAAAAATGCCCCACCACTACAAAATACGAAGGATTGTCAAATCCACAGTGTAAGCCAAGTTGCCAGAATCATGATCGAATAGTTAACCCAGTCTTTCACGCCGCTTCGGATCGAACAGTGCTTCTAGTTCTGAAAATCTGCTCTGAAGGCAATTTTTGCAGTTTTGCCAGAACTAAGGTTCATCCCAATTCAATTTTTTCTTGAATAGAGGTGAGTTTTTTAGTGAACGTGAATTGTTATTTTCTTTGCCTTTAGTATTCGCAACTACAAATCCTCTGCTATCAAACATTGCTATGAGCGTGTTGTAAAGTGTTCATCACAGCTGTTCAATACAATACAATACAGTGTTCAATACATCAACAGCATATTGATCTACCGTACGTTAAGAAAATAGTGTTTTTCACATAGAACCACCGACTACCGTTCAAGTTAAACACCAGTGCCAATCCATACCTACTGGATTGCTTTGAAATTCCATCCTTCAACCGCAATGCGTCAGAATCAAAGTAAAATATATAAATATGAGTGTCATGGCAATTGTGTTCCCACATTTTAAGGGCGTTTCTTTTCTCCAAGGATTTAGTTTTTGGTTTGTTTTCAGCGAACTTATTGTGCTTGATCTTAGGGGTAGAGTTATCTGTGACTTAGTTTAAGTAATTAGTTTAACCATACATATGAGGATAGTAAGTCCCGCGTATGGGAAGTGCGTTCCGTACAAGATTTGTTCACATGACGGGCATGTAGTTAGGTCGTACGATTTGACGACTGCATCGCCAGACCACCCAAATTGTGCTGGGTAACGAGAGCTGGAACAATGAGTGTAACGAAAAATAGACTGATTTTACTATAACCAAGTGATTACTGTCGTTAGACCGAAAAACTCATAGGTTTAATTCTCGTATGGCCCGAAACCCACCCACCTCCTATCCCCCACCCCCGTCAACATACGTAGGACATGACTAACCTGCTATGAGTCATCTAATAAGTTACATATAGCTAGGCCTATTGGTGTCTCAGACAGACCTGGGCGGACTATAATTGATGAGCCTAAGAAGAAACAGGTTACTGATCAGTGATACAAATGAAAATTACAAATACAGAAGCAAATATTGCTACGGTCACTTACTTCGCTACATGACATATTTGTTTTTTTTTTTGTATGATTTTCAAGATAATTTTTTTTAACAAATAAAATTCTTCAATATGTGCATTTGTCTAACTGGAGCATTTTGAGATATAGTAAAACCAATTTGAAATAGATGGACAATTTCTATAGATGGAATACAAACAATGTATTTGTTGGGTAGGGCTTGGAAAATACACGATTAACAGAAGTCATCTCTTTATCTTTATGGTCAGCTTAGAAGTTGTTTGTGTGGGATGCATAGAATTTTTTTAAATTTCTGAAATCTTGTGAAATCGGTACATTTTATGATACTATGATTAACATGCAATGAGTAAAACATGCAGGTTATCCGACCTTTAGGCAAAAATAATAGGGTTTACGGATACCCTTAGAAGGCACGGGTAAGAAGCGGATGGAAACAGGGGATTGTCTGGCAAATTTTGTTGTTTTACAAACAACATTTAAATGTTATGTCTAAAAGAAATATGTACAGATTTTAGCTACTGTTTATTCATGTTAAGTAAATGATAAGACAAACATGTTATGTTGCTCAAGCTATAACATCTAAAAGGCACGATAAAAAAATTAAACCTTATACAAAATGTTGAGTACCAAGGATCGCTCACAGCAATGCTAAACGCCTTTAGTTTGGAGAGGAAAAAGCTAAAAATAGATGTATGATGTGATTTCTGGGTCAGCGAGTGGTTGGGTCTAAGTTTAGAACGGGAAATCTTAAAATTTTGAAGCAAACACCATGTGGCTGATCGCATGCGCGTAATAAGCGTCGACAAAAATACAATTTTGATCAAAAACAAAGGACAAAAAACGTGCGGTAAGCATGCGTGGAAAAATGAAAGAGAGAACTATTCCAAGATGGCAGGTTTTTCATGGGAACAATTTGCACGTACGAGCTAAAAATAAAAAGTATCTTAAACAGCAGACAGCACGCATGGATAGTGTAAAGGAAGAGATGGAGAGAGATAGAGAAAAGGAAAAGTATGGAGAAGGAGAGGGAATGAAAGAGAGAAAAAGGTGTGGTGTTATTCGTGGTTCTATGTTGCTATTTACAATAAGAGTTAAGCTTCGAAAACTAGATTTTGATACATCTTTTGTTTCTTGGTGGAACTGGAAACAACAAAAGACATGGCACCACGTACAAATAGAATCGGTTAAATTTGAGCATTTATTCATGTGATTAATGAGAGAGATTTAAAATCCTGAACATAGCAAAAGATAATGCCTTAGAAAGCAAACGCGATTCGACTAAATTTATTTTTCAAAAAAACATCACCGAACTACCTCAGTCGATCATTAACTAGTTTGTTTTCATTCGTTGCATTTGTATTCGTGACAAGGAAAAATATCCCTTAAAGTTATTAATCTTTTCTTGGCGCTGAGAACTTATACGTTTATACTGGCTTTATACAGGCATACTATACACCACATTACTGGAAGATTATTAAAATTCGGGGAAAGAGTATATGCATAGTCGAGAAATTTTCTGTGGTAGGAAAATAAGGTATTCAAATGTGATACCTTCAAGGAGATTTCTTTAGCGCAGACTAATTTTTCCTTATGTTTTGGTATGCGTTACAATTATTTCAACGCTGACTTTTTTGTTTCTATATATTTACGAACAGATGTTAATCATACACCTCAATTCAACTAGATACATTTTTGCTTAATTTTCCAAACGACAATTTCAATTGTTTAGATAATAATGTTACTGTACAACGAAAATTTACTAAAACAAATACAAACTAACGTAATAAGATACATCAGCATATTTGATAATATAATACACTTGAATAAATTCATTTAAACAATACAAATAATGAATAATACATGATGATGTTTAAAATACTGTCGATGTTAATTACCATATTTTTCATATTTAAAGAATCAGCTTAAACCACCATGGCTGACGATGAAGCAAAGAAGGCTAAGCAAGCCGAAATCGAACGTAAGCGTGCGGAAGTACGAAAGCGTATGGAAGAGGCTTCTAAGGCAAAAAAAGCCAAGAAGGGTTTCATGACCCCTGAACGTAAGAAGAAGCTGAGGGTAAGTACTCACAATTATAAACGAAAACTAATGGGTTTTTGGTTACCTTCAGTGCCAGCACTCTTTGACGAGTATCGCATATAGATAACTTTATGTTCTTGTGTGTGTTTTTTTTTGGCAATTTCTCAATTCAAGTAATACAGGGTTTCCAAGTCACTTTTAATGTGAACAGGAGAATCTATAGCTCACCACATGTTGTTTTCCGCAGTTGTCATAAATTGCAATTGCGTAGCAATAGTTTTGCAGTTTGTTCACATGATTTAGAACACCTAAACATTTACGCTTTACAAATTAATAGAAATACGTAAATTAAAAGCTTCACAAAGCATTTAAATTTATAATTGAAAATATCATCATATCACAAATCATGAAATGGTGCAATGTTCAAAATAATTCAAAATCAATAATCAAAATTATTGCAACAGTAATAAAATGTATGACTAGCTGAAGAAGAAAAAATGTGATGAGCAATAGATTATGCTGTTTACATTGGAAAGTGACTTGAAAAACCCTGTAACGACAAATTTGCAAAAAAATCGGAAGGATTCGGAACATTTTTTTAAATGAAAGAATAAACAAAACTGAATAAAAAAAAAACTTATTATTTTTTATTCAGATTTAATTCAGAATGTTAGGCCGTGTTGCTAAAATACTCATTATATTATGCATTGAAATTTTCTTTTGATCAAATCTACAGTTACTCTTGCGTAAGAAAGCAGCTGAAGAACTAAAGAAAGAACAAGAGCGCAAAGCAGCCGAGCGCAGGCGTATCATTGAAGAGCGATGTGGCAAGCCTAAAAATATTGAGGACGCAAACGAAGGTAACAAATTATTATTTCTTTTTAAATTAGTGTTGTTAGATTCATTCCATATTTCCCTGTAGAGTCAAATGAAAATAAAAGAAAAGTTCCTTTAACGCATACTTTTACTTTCAACTCATTGTGTAAACATTTCTATCCTGGATAATGTCTACATTGTGTATGTCAAAATGATTCATACCTTAATTATTGTTTTTAATCAAATTCAATGTACCTACTTGTAAAAACAAAAAACGCAGTTAATTGAAACAAAAAGAAATAAATTAAAGGTATATACACACGTAACCAAATGAAAAATAAGGGCGCCGAGCCTCAAAATTGTTTACGATATAATGTAAAACAAGTAAATGAATTTTCTCGCTAAATAATGTTTTTCAGAGAAAAACAAAACAGAACCTTCAAAAGTTACGAACAAACCGATACATTAAAAAAGGAGGTAAAAATAAATACAGATTTTGTGAGGACCAATGTACATCTGAACCTGGTAATGTCGGCACGGCAAAGTGAACTGTTCGTGCCATTAAGAAGGAAAAATATAAATGGCATTATATATTATATAAATATATAAATTATATATATATATACTTATTTATATATATATTTATATAAATAAATAAATATAATACATGATGATGTTTATATACATATATAAATATAATACATGATGATGTTTATATACATATATATCAATGTACTTACATGAACTCACAAAATCTTATTTGTATAATTTGTACTTCTAATGTTATTCGACCGTATTTTTGTGTGATGTGTTAGCTTTAAACATATTTCTGTTCTTAATGAAAAAAAATTTAAAGTGTTCTAAACACAATTTTTTACACGCTTCGGTTAAACTGGATTTCCGCTTACAACCAATTTAAAATCAAACAGATCAAGCGAGGAAGATTCTTCGTGACTATCACCAGCGTATTAATTCCCTGGAGGAGGAAAAGTATGATCTTGAGTATGTTGTTAAAAGGAAAGATATGGAGGTACATAAGGACAGCAATTTTCAAATGCCATAAAACTACTGAAAAGAATTTATTTTAGCAATATTGCACTTATTTTTCACTTCCTGCAATAATCGAAATCTTTCTATGTTCGATGATATCTTCTTTCGCTCTTTACTATGCGCTATACTCTCTCTTCTTTAAAGTCTTCACTCGACCTCCGTTGCCTTGTTTGTTGTTCACTGCTACGTTTAATTATTACTATGCAGAATTTTCTACACCTTCTATCATTATTTTTACTATCTTGATTTGTATATGTGTTTTTTCACACTGGTTATAAAATTTGTGTCTTAATAATTGTTTTGCAATGTTCTAAGTTTCATTCAATTTGAATCTCGATAATTTTTTCTAAGTTGTGCTAAACAGATAACTACTCGATGTTGCTATCGTTATAAAAAATCGTTTTAGATTCTGATGCTGACGTATTTGTTGTAAGCTGAGTTGAAATGTTTTGTTTTGGTTTTATTACATATTTTAGTTTTTATTTATTTTTTTATTATTGACCCGCATTTACATCATTTCTTTGTTCGATGGCCAAGAATTTTTTCAAATTAATTTGTAGTAATAATACACTAGGAATTATAAAATGAAAATTATCTATGGTTTTTTTTGTTATGTTTAATCATACAGATTCATCATAGATTTTTTTTCATGAAAAAGGGCAATAACAATGATTATGCAAAAGCCGCTTTAACAGTTAATAACCAATTTAAAAAAAAATGGTAACAGAATGTTGAGTTAACAAGAAATAGAAAAAAAGCGAAAATGCCAAGAAAATAGAAATAAACATAGATAATTTCAAATGCTTAAATCAGCATGAGGAGGCAACGAGTCTATTAGATTACACGTTGTATATTCCGTTTCAACTGTTAAAGGATCAGAGGCAGATAAAAAGTACAAATTGATACAAAACAAAATAAGGCAAAATGTTGTTCAGTCACGATCAATTTGGTTTCTGTCTCGTTTATCTGCATTCTGATTTTCGCCACCCGGTCGATCCTCGATGGCTTCAGCTACCTATGAGAGTCGCAGTCCAATGATGTTTTTTTCATCATCGTACCCTTGAGTCTTGGATGGTCGTTGGATGGTTGTAGAAGAGACAGACGAGCCCATCCTCCTGGCGCAGACCTTTTTTGTCTTTCTCGACGAAGTACTCTCGCAAGAAGTCATTCCCTATAAGGACTTGTCTCCCTTTTTGTATATGAGGTAGATGATGCCAAAATTTCAATCACAAGGCATCAGAGCTATGTTTTTACGATGAATAATTTGTTTGCATTCTTCTTGTTTGCAACAGCCAGATTTGGTGTTGACATGACGCGCTATAAATGCATTACTTACATAAGTTAGTATTTTAGCTTTGAAAGTGTTTCACGATTGGCTTTCTGATAGTTGAGACCTTTTTAAAGTGGTTTTAAATACCTGTTAAATTTGAGTATACCTTGGATAGTGCGTGTTGACCTGAGGCTGCTCTTATTTCCCGTCCCAATTGGTTCTTGCCTGGAGTTTTGCTAGGCGGCCATAAAACAGATCCTTCTACTCTTTTTTATTGTCTTCTTTAAGTGTGAGAACGTTTATGCGGCTTATATTGATAATCTTGCCTTGCATGCGCATGCATGTGCATAACCTATCATCTTTAGCCTTGAAACCGTTGCCTATTGGTTTCAGCAGGGTTCCTACGGCGAAACCCGTTCCAATTATGCGGTAGCGAGAAGGATACCAAAAGGTTGATATCGTTAAGTCGCATTCTTCTGTAGTTTTCTGTAGTCATTTTTACAAGGGGCAGGATGATTGGCCCCCAGCACATTGTTGGGATGGTTCCCTCCCCTTCCCAAGATACTCTAAACTCCACTCAGCCATCCACCGAAAGAGTTGGAACGAGTCCGTATAACCAGCCTTGGATGTGAGAAAACACATGCTACCACGTTTCCGGATAGGAGTTGAATATGAGACTCTGTCTTATCCCCTTATTGTCTTATAACATGGTTTACCAGTCCATAATACAACTGTCCAAATGATTAACACAATCACTTAGCTTAATTGACACATTGCATTTGAATGGCAAAAACCTACCTAATCTGACGTTTGTTTAATTTCGTTTCAACGATTGTTATGGACAGTGTTCAAAATACGGGTTGACTTGTTTGTGAGTGATAGACAATTGTGTTTTTAAAACTATCATTGGTCAAAACATTCGGGAAGTTGTTAATTGGAGTGAAAACCCCTGTAACTATTGGACGTGACCGTTGCTACAATTATTCAAAAATTATAAAAATATTGAGCCTATATTGTCAAAGCCAGTATCTCATTATAGTACTAAGCAAAACCCTGGCGATCCAAGTGCAAAATAAAAAAAAATAGAATACATGATTTTTGTGGTTCAGTTAATTAAAATATGAATTATTCTCCGGTCTGTTTTCGCTCTGTCAACAGGACTGACTAACCGGATTTGTTGTAAAACAATGTCTTGTAAGCCTGTACAAGGCCAGCATGACCGGCTCAGCCCGTTTCTGCCAAGACGAAGAAAAAAGCGAATGTTATTTAATTTTACCGCAAATATGATTTTTATACACGCAATGCAATATACATATTGAAATAAAAATAATATTGAAAGAGATCACTCCGCGGGCTGCTGAAAATTTCTTTGCCATGCGCAGCTCAATATCAAAACGATTTCGTTAATTTTTTAACTCCCTTAGTGAATCTTAAGGATATAACGTAAGTGGCCAAGACCATCTGCTTTAACATAAATGAGTAATTTGAGCATTAGATATTTCTTGTTCTGTAATAAAAAAAAAACAATATTAATAATTCAATAAACCATCATTTCTTTAAGGAGAGTGGCTTCGTCTCAATGATGAGTATTATTCAAATTTAGATGTTTTATTATATACATTACTAAAAGTAATTTTCTGGACCTTGCTATACAGTTACATGTCTAGCTTAAAAAAATCTCTGCTACCTGTGTTTATGTACTATAAGTGAAAGATGTGGTAAATGCCGTAAAAAATGTTTTATTTTGGTTGTAGAAATGGCTGTGTGGTTACATTGTTAATGATTGTATTGCTTATTCAATATGATCTGAATAAATTACTTAATCAATCACCTCGAATCTGACAAAGATTTCATTTTTAAGCACTATGTCCTGAATTTATCGTTTAGGTGTTGGTTGAAAATAAACCCACATAAAAAATAACATGCATACTCTCGCATATTTTGTCCTTCTTCATAGCTGAGCTCCAAACAATATGTAAGGAATATTGGAATAGGGTATTTGGTTTGGAAGGTGACAAATTTGATTTAGAAAGAACGGAAAAATTGAAACAGTATGAGGTAAATCATTAAATTTACTATTTTTCTCAATATTTGAGTGGCTGATTTTTATTTAAGTTAATCACTACTTTTAATTGAAAAAATAAGAATCTTTGTCATCCTGGATGTCAATTCGTGTCATCCATTATTGCAAATATTGTTATTCGAACCAAACATCCGACACATTGACGACTCCTAAAACTGACCATCATACCAATAAATGCATCAATCATGACACATAACTGAGGAGTATCTTGTTGTGATTGCAAAACAATTTTATGGCCTTTAAATAACACAAAGAATAATCTATAGCATGTAATTTATTCATAAAACGGAAAATATGAAATGAGATTTTTATTCCTCAAGTGTACTTCCTTAAGAAAAAGTATCCCAGCACAGCAAGCTATATTAATAGGCGATATGATAAGGCGCATTTTTTAATACAATAATATGGTGATGACAATGCAACTCATATGTACGGTATATTAAGTAGTTTATTGCCAATAAAAAAAACAAGAAAAAAAAAAGAAAAATACAAAAACTTTGTTCCCATTTAAGTGCAACATTCACAATGTATTCACATACATTGATTAACAAATATATAAAAACATATGTTTTCATATATGTATTTATCTGTATCTATAAATATTATTACAAACGTTATTACAACTCAACGAACTGCTCTTACGAAAAACGTGTTTTTACACACATGATTTTTATTAAATTTTAGGTTTCATGTGTTAATGAAATGATTTCAATTATAACTCAATTGATTACCACACCATTTATACCTGTGAAGCACATTCTTACTAAATTATTTAAAACCAACAAACAAAAAATGCATGACTTGTTGTCGTTAAACACAAACAAATATGAAACCGAATTGTCAGAATTAATGGATTTTCAAGAGCACATTAAACCGTAATCAATTGTAAATCTGTTTAACAGAATTTAAGTTTGAGTGAAAATTGCCAGGAAATATCCTTAATGGAAAGTGTATCATATTTTTTTACTTACGTGCGATCTGTTTTTTTATTGAGGATATATCAATGAACGATAAAAGATCGATCAATGAATAATTGACGACGAAAAATAACCGGCCAATGACCTTATATGGTCTGTCAAGCAATAATCTTTGTTATATTCGAAGTAATGTGTATCAACCAATAATAAGTTAAAGATGAACAACATTTGAAATAATTCCTCTTTTTGCATAAATTACAAAAAAATAACTTATATTGACTACTAGTTGTAGCAGTTACATAGAAAATTGAACATTTTTTTTTAAAGAAACGATTGTTTATTATTCCAAATTAATTGATAATTGGCCTGATTGTGTGTGTTTGTTTATGACTTTTCATTTATAATGCAGTTTTGATAATTATCGATATTTATGACAATGACATAAATAAACATAGACGTTTGCTTAACGTTAACATAATCTCTCAGATGAGGCAATAGTTTTAGAATGTCGAAGGATTGTGAAAAAAAAGTTTCAGGTTTTTTTCAAGCATCTAATTACAATCAATGATTTGTTGGTTGGTAACGTAGAAAAAAAGCAAAAATATTCAAGGCCATAAAAGCATTCAATAAAATGTCATGTGTGTCATGTGGCTAAAATATTATGATATTTTTTGTCGGATATGAAAGTAAACAAACTTGATGCAATATTCTTCCTCATTTACGTTGTGGTTTGCTTCTAATTTTATAAATTATTTCTGTTGTATTCTTATATCTTTTTCAAGATTGTTTATAATCCTTTGTCATTTAAATTGATGTCTTTCCGCAATGTTAATTTTGTAGTAAAACTTAACTAAATTTGTGATTCTTCTATACCGATTGTTACAAATTTGTTTATTTTAATTGTTTTGTACTATAATAATAATTATTAGAAAGTTAACTTATCTAAAACTTTTCCTCATCTAAGTATCCAAACTCGCTTTTCCCATTTGCAGACCAGTTGAAAGACATTGTAAAAGAATATTACAACCGTATGTATACGTGTGAAGGCCAAAAATGGGATTTGGAATATGAAGTCCGGAAAAGAGATTGGGAGGTACTGATTGAATTCGAAAAACATTTAAAACAGTTTAAAACCAAACCAGCTATTCACGTAAACTCCATAAATACCCTTTATAAAGCCATTTTACCATTTCATGAATACATGCCCAACCACCCCTGATTATCAATGTTTAATATAAATGCAATTAGAAATTTTCACATTTTTTGAGTTTTTTAGACACATTTCATTAATAATACAAAATAAATTCATGAAGAACATGGATTCGCATTTTAAGTTATGAATATATTTGAAAGTCTTATTAAAATACCTCAATTTTATTACTTTGCAATCACATATAAAGGAATTAAGTTAATATGCACTTTTATAGACTTTAATTTATTCTGGTTTTGTTTGGATTGTGTGATGTTTTTTCTTGTTCCTAATTTTGAGAACTCATTTCTTCATCTCACAAATAGTGTTGCTTTTCTTGCTTGTTTAAAGTCCCCTGAACGATATTTGTATGGTTAATTTATCGGATTGTGACCCAATATTAATCATATCCAATTATATTTAAATTTTTCGCAGACCTTGAGTTGTAGAAGAAAATGATGCTGTGTATAGTTGTTATTGATAGCCAAGTTGGCTATATGATCAAATTACATTCTACCCTTCCGTTAAAGCTCATGGTTATTTTGCTTACATTTGTTTATGAATCTGATTACTTTTACGAGTTTTGAATGTATATTTCTCGTTAACATGTATTTATTTATTTATTTATTTATTTATTTATTTATTTATTTAATTATTTATTCCTTTATTATTGTTAATAAGTAATTGGCAAAGACAAAAGGCAAATTTCGAAGGCAGAGTTTTAAAAGTAAAGAGCAATGAAATGATGTTTTTGTATAACATCTAGAAATATTTACAAGCGTTTAAAGAGTAAACAACATTGCTGGAATATATAGTCATTATCGATGTAAAAAGAAAACAAACTAAAAAACCATGTAAGAGTTTGATTCAAACTGATAGAAGCTTTAGAATAAGTTATCATTTCAATTATTTGTGCAGTTTTAAATTTGAGTTTTTCAATGAAGCACAAAATACTATAAATTGTTTTTAACTGTCAATTTTTTTATGTTTTAGTAATATTTCCATTTAATTTCGTTAACACATTTTTTTTCAATTATCAGATAAAAAAACTCATCGGTTCGTTTGCTTCTTATTACGTATTTTTTATAGAGCATGTATTTGTTTTAACAAAAGTTGTGAGTTATAAGTGTGTTTTTCTTACAAAGCACTTTTTTATCATGTACTTGAGTGTGAATAAACAAAATGTTTTTTTAGATTGTTGCTCAAGGTTGGATTTTACTTTAAAAAGTTTTTTTAACGATACGTGTTACCTAATCGTCTTGTAAATATTTACATTGTTTGCTAGTTATTGTTATATTCTTGACTTTCATTAACATTTAGCACTACTTGCTTTGATATAATAATGCTTTTTTTTACAAAAATACTATTCAAGTGACCAAGCAAAAAAGATAATTTTTATTAAAATTTTAACTTCTTCATTTCAAAAGACATTTTTAAAAGCAATTCATTGTTCTTGTTTTGATTGCAGTTAGAGTGAATAATTCTTCAAAAAGAAAAAATATTGCGCATTTTAAACTTATTAAAAGTTTCTTAGCCAACTAAACACTACAGTTTTTATTTTTGTGTTTGATAAAGCGTTAACATTCGAAAAAAAACACCTTTAAATATTAAATTTTTAGTTGTCATTTTTTCGGTTTGAGTGTTTTTTTATGCAGGCACATGGTACACGAGATACACGGTATCCCATATACGTGGATGTTACTTTGTAACGTTGTTCAAGCTCAATTTTTTTATTTATATTTCAACATTTATTTTCACTGAAGTTCGCAAACCAAGAAAAAACAGCAGATCATTTTTACTAAATAAACATTATTGCTCTTGATAAGCGCTAAAATCAAACAAAAATCCTTCTTCCATAAGTAATAGGATTTTTTTGTGGCATACTGGCCCTATTTTTTTGGTGTAAATACGAAGGATTATTGTATTTGATTATTATAGATTGCTTTTTCTCAGCGCAACCGATGAAATTAAAATTTTAAAATTAGCAAAATAACGGTAAAAAATACTTGTAATTTATAAAGTACTTTTATAAGCTAAATTTATCTAAAATTATTGCTATTTCCGTTTTCTTTTCATGATGCTTTTTTAAATCTTGCTTATATTTTCTGATGTTCTAATTCTAGAAGATTATCACATATGGTCTGTTCAATGTTTTAGTGTTGCAAAAATTAAGACAAATCCATCGTTATTTAAATGAATTTAAATGAATGTATAAGTCGGATTCTGCTAAATAGATAGATATACAGGAGTAAAGGTCGGACTCAGTTCAATTCTCACCCGGAACCAAATTAACATTCCTATGTAGCCAGAAGTATTGATCGGCTTTGTTATAAAATGAAGTCTAGTAAACCGTATGACCGGCATGTCCGTATTTTTGCCAACAAGAGGACAAGATTTAATTTCACGTGAGAGTCTAAAATGTTGCACAACGTAACTGGACTCATTAACCAAATAGGGAGAATTTACTACAATTATTTTGATCATATTAAATATCCACTTCAAGACCAAATCTAGTTGTTGTATTGAGTATCATTCCACGAAGGTTGCGATTTTTTGCACCTTTACACATTTCAATTTTTCATCTAGTGAATTTTTCATTCAAGGATCAAATTAAAATGATTCATTCAATTAATTCAGGATCAAATTGGTTTGACCAAACATATAGTTTACTACACTTTCTCTGTTTTTCATTTTGATTTTTTCTTTTTACATTTCAAATATCTCTGTATCCCCTAGCATATATGCTAATGTTATGCTGAAACATGGGCATTTTGATCGAAATTTATATGAAATTTCAATATGAATTTCATACTATTTAAACAGTAAACAACACCTCTTTTCTACTATTGTTGCGTGGGAGATTCGCTGAAATCTTTATGATCGTTTCCAAAATTAGAGCATGATAAATAATTAGCATAATAGTTTATTCGCAGTTTAATACTCCATGTTATACTTTTTAAAACTTTTTTTTAAATCAAGCATTGTGTAGTCCTATCGAAATTCTCTTTTTGGCATAAAACAATCTCTGAAACAAACAACAGTGTACTTTAAATAAAAATCCTACCCTTCAGTATAATTGTCAACATTTTTTTAAACAAAAAAAGTCATTTATTTGTAAATGACTATCAGTAAGCTCAGATTACTACTTTTACATGAGAAACGAAATACGCAATAAGTGCCATATGTTCTCGAGCTACGCAGTTATCGGCTTACGTGGATTAGAAAATACACAGAATTTACAATTTTCCAATCTTGGGGAACGATATGATGATTTGAAAAACATGATAAATTGCTTCCATGTATATATATAATATATAATATAATATTATATATATATATATAAATATATAGTATAATGAATATATACAATATATAAGCTCTTTCAAAGTACTAAGAAGGGTTCATTTTCTCGATGAATCACATAAATAAATTAAAAAAGTGTTTACCCAATCAGTTTCAAACAAACCAAATTCAAGGTGATTTTGGATGAAAAACGACTTATGCGCAAACGCAACGCAAAAACCATCTTACTTGGGAACAGACTGTAAAGCCAGATGAATAATTTTAAAATGTAAAAAAAAACATGATTGCCCTCCTTCATTTAGCAAAGATAACAATAACTGAACATACAGAATGCAGCATAGTTTTGTATTGAAATAAAACATAAATGTCGACAAAAAAAAATTATCGTTTTAACACTTCAGTAAAAAAGACGCAAAAACAAACGCAAAACATTTTTTTTAAGCAGCCTCAAACCTCATAAGATATTGTACCCAGAACAAAACTTTATGTTTTAAACCAACTGTATATTTAAACAACTTTTGGTTTTTAATTTTCCACGGACTGTCTTTCGTTCAATACAAGTTATCTTATTTCTTGTGCAAAATTCAAAAGGAATCATTAAATCATGAGCATTGGTGCAAAAACATTCAAGCTATCTTTCAAGGCCCAATTGCATAAGGCAATAAAAAAAGCTTTTTTTTAAAATAAAACCGTAACGTAATAATACAAACTTCTCCCTCAGTAGAAAACACCATGTATGGAAATATATGTTATTTATTAAATATAAATTAAATAAATACATATACATTAAATGTATACACGAACGAACCATGTGTAATAATATTTATATATATTTACATACATGGCTGTTTTCCATGGCATAAATTGTTATCGTTAGTTAAATTAAATGTTAAATTAAAGAAAACGTTGCGATATGTTTCTAAAGTTGTTTTAAAGTAATTAAAAGTAGAAATATAAACGCATATTAACCGATAGTGAATATCATATTGCTCTTATTGCAGCTGGTTATAATTAAATCCAAAGACCGCTTTGGAAGTCTAAAAAATGTTCAAACTCCCGTATGGTTTACTTTAATGTTGAATTTTAAAGTAGTTTAGAGCTTCATTTTAAGTTAAATAGTACTTCAAAACTATTAAAAGATTTAAAGTTATTGTATTTTTTAGTTTTTTTTCTTGGCATTGGCTACATTGATCTTGAGTTGGTCATCAAGTGCAATTTTAATTTCCGGTTCATTTGATGTATACAAACAATCACATTGAATTTCGTCAACATTGTTCACGTATTAAAAAAGCGCTAGCATTAAAGATGGATTTGATTCTTAAAGAATAAAAAATATACAATTTTGAATTCTTATTTGCATCACAATCTTTTAACAAAACCTAACATAAATTCATCACTAAAATTGAAGAATTGCTTGTCTATTGGTCGATATAAAGGAAACGTAGAGAATAATTTAAAAAAATAAGATATCCATTATTTTTTGTCACATACAAGTTAAAACAAATTGTATGAAACAGTCACATAAAATATATAAACTTATTTACATTTCACCTTCGCAAAACATCATTTATGTTATTATTAGCGATGCAAGAGAAATTCTGTTATACTCAAAACTGGTGTCTGGTGTCTGGTTTTATTAGTATTGGTGTTTTGCTTCTTTTCTTTGCTTCATTTATTTATTATTTAACTAAAGAAGTATTTAAACCCTTCACAATAAAATAACAAATCATGTATAAACTCGTCCAATTTGCATGCCTGGTAAACAAACGTAATGTTATGCTTTTTCTCATCTTTGAAAACACTCTTCGCTTACCTTTTTGCTTATCCAAAGCTTTCTAGGTTTAAACGATAGTAAATTGTAAATACTAATCAAGGTTTTTACTTTCTCATTCTTAAATCTACGCAAACACTTTATTTGCGCATACATATTTAGATTTCCGATCTAAATGCCCAGGTTAACGATCTGCGTGGCAAGTTGTGAGTATAGGACTCTTTGGCGTTTCGTTTCCATAATCTTTTTCACTATATTTGCATTTTATTTTCATAAATTTTACAGCGTCAAGCCAACTCTCAAGAAGGTTTCCAAGTATGAGAACAAATTTGCCAAACTCCAGAAGAAGGCCGCTGAATTCAACTTCCGTAATCAACTTAAGGTTGTCAAGAAGAAGGAATTCACTCTCGAGGAAGAGGACAAAGAGGTAAGCTTGGTTGTTTTCGTTTGAACTGGATTAAAGGACCACTTTTTTTACAAATTTTGATTTTTTTATAATTGCGACAGCATTTAATTTATTCAGTTTTTTAAATACCCCATTTGAGTTTTTTCTTACAATTTCTATTAATATTGTAATATTAAACATAAAAAAGGAAACTTATTGATCTATTCAGCCTAGACACATGCAACAATTTGAATACTTTCAATAAATTGGTTGCACTTTTTTCGATTTTGATCAAAAGTATTTTTTAAAGTTATTTTTTCCTATTTTCTTCTTGCGATAATCTCTTACAAATTTTACAAAAACTTCCATTGCATTTTTTAAATATATGTTCTATTGACCCCTTCGCAGTTGACATTTTGACGAAAGGTATCAAACAATTTCCTCTTTTATAATTAAGTTTTAGATTCAAAATTGGTTTACAACTATAAAATTCGATTTATTATCAAAATCTACGATTTACAGATTCAGTTAAATGTTTCGTTTAAAACTTTTGATCATTTTCAAAAACTAGAAAAAATTAGAATATTATAAAAATATGATAATTTATTGAGAAGTATATTTTCACTTCCTCAAAAAGATATAAAAAGTTACAACTGAACATCGCACAAAACGAAGGAGGTAAAATTTCTATGAAAAAACAGCCTCAACAATGCTCAGGCAAAACTGTGAAGGGGTTAAACTCATATCTTAATAATACAAAAACACCCTAAAACTTCAGTTTTTAGAAACAGGTTTTTTTTTCACCAATTTGCACATCAACAAACATCATGTTTTTCCAATTTTGTAAACACCAACATCAACAAATTTTAAGTTTTTGCAAAGTACATTGAAAAATTCCAAAAATTTAACATATTTGAGAGCTTAATGGATTTATTTAATTCTTCTTAAAACAAATGTTAAGCCAATATGGATTGTTTGATGTACTTTTTTTTCAATCTAGCAAAAAAATATATTTATGCACAAATAATTGCTATATTTTCATCACGTACAGTAAAAAAAGAGAAGAACATACATCGGCGTTAGTAGCTGAGCGTGTAAGAAGTCGCCCCTTTTTGCGCGATATTTGTATATTTTTCGACATTTTGAAGATAAGTCTTCAAAGAGATTTTTTTCGTCGCAATTGTTTTTGACTCGGATTTTGGTCCTACTTAGATGGTTTTGTTTTTTGCGTTGAAAATTATCAAAACTATTGCATATGTTAACTATTGATGAACCGATTCCTACTACCTTTAACAGGCAAAGAAATCGGAGAAAGCCGACTGGCAGAAAAAATAGATGATGCTGACATCATGATCAACCAACTGCATAGAATGAAGCCTTCATTAAACTGAAAATCATTTTGCATTGAATAAAAATGAAATATATGCAATAAACAATTTAAATAACCCATTTACCCGTCATGTCTATAAACAAAACAGGAGTTTTTCTTGTTCATAACAACTTTCTTCCTTTTAAAATGAATAATATATCAACATAAGCAGTGGCCAAAGGCTTAATATCTAAACATTATGAATTATGAATTATCCGTCGCTTAAAAAAGAGAAATGTTATAATCATCATTTAAAAGCTGGTAATATATATTTTAATGTAAAAAATACAGAAAGTCATTTGAATTTCGTTTTTTTTTTTCATAGTGACTTTGAACCACACTTGAATGACATTACTCTTACAGCCCTTAAAGAGCGGTACTTGTTCCGACACAATGCGTAGCGATGTTGCCAAAATGTATGGGATTTGACAGACGCATGCGTTAACGCCGTTTCAAATACATTTTTTTCTATATCGACGCACGACGCTGCGTCGGAACAAGTAACAAGCGCTTATACAATACAGATTTAATGTCGGTTTACTAGAATCGTAGTCGCTACTGCATATCTTATCTACCAGGATAGTTCCTGTTAGCGAGAAGCAGAAGCAGTCATACATATGAGATCTCCGTGTAGAATGGTGATTAAGTCCCGCTTCGAAATTGATGATTATGCCCCCAACCGGTCGGGAACAGTTATAAAATTGATTGATACAAGTCAGTATAGGCAAAAAATATAGTAGCGACTACGCTTCATTCAGGGTTACCAGATCTACCGATTTATCTGTAATCCTATAGATTTTCAATTAGTTAACCGATTCACACAGACCAGCATACTACCGAATTCATTTTTACCAATAAAAATTGCAGATATTTTGAAACTTTGGTTACGAATCGATAACCGTTAATAATATATTCCAAATCCATAAGAAAATCCTTTTACAGGTTGTTCACTTATATTAAAATAGGTTTGTCAATCCAATGTTACTGTTGGTTTACGTTGGTGCGAAATTTATTGTATTAATTATCACTTACACATAACGGCTCTAAAAGAAGCCGGACCGACTCGTTGCAAGGTATCTGGTAACGTAGTGGCAGTAGAGAAAATTCTTAAAAGCAGACGAAGAGAAGAATTCATAAAAAAGAACAGTTTACAATTGGTTGTTATTTAAGGTGTTTAAGCCATCCTGATTAATTCATTTTTCTTATTTTTCAATTTTCATTTTTAACTTCTCTACGTCTTCATCATTATGGTCGTGCATGATGTCCATCGGGAAATTGGTGACACGTTTTACCTGGATCAAAACATCGTGACCTGATTCTGGAATCATAGAAAAAACCGGACTGGTCCAAGAAGGGCGACAGCAAGGTAAAGGAAGAAGCAGCAGAAGCTGTTGAGGCCGAGGCATAATTTCTTTACAAAAACATAAAAATATCACACATGATACCCAAGCGTTCAATCACTCGTAGTTGTTATATTTCGGAGCTATTCCGACAATAACTCATTCATAAACAAACAACTACAATTTGATGTTATCAGATTCTCCAAAATAAAGATTTTCCGACAATGACTCAATCATACATAAACAACTACTGTTTTACGTTATCAGCTTCTGAAGAATAAAGAATATCCTGTCTGTTTTCGCCAACGATGATTGTTATTTAATATTTGAGTTTGAACCATCCCAAAAATATGAACCCATTATTACGACAACAGACGATTCGATAGAATAACTGAAAAAAGAAATAATAACAAAGTTCCCAACGGAGGAATATGTTCCTCCGTAGTAAGACCTAGCTCTCCGGCTACGTGGTAAATTAAA
This sequence comes from Anopheles christyi, assembly GCA_000349165.1. Lineage (NCBI taxonomy): Eukaryota > Metazoa > Arthropoda > Insecta > Diptera > Culicidae > Anopheles > Anopheles christyi. The sequence goes on along the minus strand of KB702160.1, from coordinate 305 downwards.
TTCTGTATAAGACTGGCATGACCGCGAAAGTCGGTTACTCCAAGAAAGAAGATATATGTATGTATATATGATATATATAAACGACCTACGAGGTCATGCCGGCCTTATAAGGCATTCTAGACTTATTTCTACCACGTAGCCAGATAGTCAGGCCTTGCTACGGGGGGATAGTCCGGATGATAATTGAACTACGTCCGGCCTTTACAGGAGCCGGCGCGTCATCTCGCGTGCCCCTATACATATATACATATATTTATTAATATATATATGTATATCTAAATTCTATATATATATATATATATATA
>KB702149.1:0-23086 GCA_000349165.1 Anopheles christyi | reverse complement strand
AGCATGAAAGTCAGTCCTGCGTATCGGGGGCAGCAGCAGCAATGGGAATTCGAAAAATGTCGAGCCTCGTAAGAGGTCTACGCCGATACCACTCGACAACCGAGCCGCTTCCATTGACATTTAGGGGGGCTTTAATAATCAGAATCATATGCCAACAAACCATTTTCGCTAGATCAATTATCACTTTAACTGTCAAACGATGAAATTTCCACTGCACCTTAGCTATTGACTGCTGAAAAAACATTTTGATTTGACATGTAGTTGAAAACAAAACAAAATTGTGCAGATTTCAAAAATTATTGCTGTAAAGCTGACATATACTGAGTTCTTCTTCTATTTTGGCTTCTATAAATTATGACTTAATTTTACTAGAGACTTGGATAACCAGCCCTTGCTACGGGAGGACAGTCCGGATGAGAATTTAACTATGTTCTATCTCTACATGAGCCGGCTTTTGTCTATCTATTAGACCACCGGGCTGGTACATACTATAATGTGCATCCTAATAAGCTGCAACAATTTATCAAAATAGTTCTACAGCTTGTGTTATATTTCCTCAATTTACATGTACTTTTTTATAAATTGATTTACACTAACTATAGCGAAGCACAGCTTGTGCGAGCACACCACTTACTTACTTTGCGTGCGAATTATTTTTTCGAAAGTTTCATCAACTCAAACACAAACGAAAACAGTACCACCATCGGCGCTGTACGTTAATTTTGGGGGTGTCTGTTGAAACTTTTTCCACAACGAATGAGCTGCGTTACGGCATGATAATCTTTGGACCCAAAAGCGTCCGGCTCGGGCCATGATGTCCTAGGGCAACAAATAACCGAAATCCTAACAAAAATCATAACAAAGAACCGCTGAAGCCTCTATCCGCTTATGCTCTCCTACTGCTGCTGTTGCTGCGTGCCGATGAGGATGAGTCTGGTACAAGTTGGTAAAAACAGGGTAGCAAAACAAAAAATCCAAAGCAGGGGATAGGGAAACAATACATTTTTGTTTGAGTTTCCACTTAGCAGTCCCTCAGCGGGCTGTTTATGAAGTTAATTTCTGAATAATGTTTTTATAATAGACCTACTTTCTCTCGCTATGCTGGATAATTTAGCCTGAGCGAAAGATGACGCAGTTGTGTGAATCCATTTGTTTTTTTTTTTGTTCTACGGTTATGCTTCTAGTAAATCGTACTAGTATTTCTGCAACACACCATTTTACGGCAATTATGTAACAAAGGTGTGGGTTGAACCTTTTATTTTGTTGTCATGCATTTCAGGAAAACAGATCTCAGATAGAAGAACAATGTTGTCTATTTTTCGTCTTTTCGTCAACGACATCGTCGGATCTTATGGACGTTTATCATAAACTCACACCCCAACTAGGACGTTACAGTGAAAGTCCACTGAGACTGGTTTTTGACGAGTGAAGCGTGGTAAAAAACGTAAGAAAACTGTACACCATTTTTTTCAACTACCGTGTGTTCAGAGTGGAAGGCGGGAATGGTGGGAGACAATTCTTATGCTGGTTTAAACGTTTTAAAATAAAAAGATAAGAAAGATTGTTTTCAAAAACCTATCGTCTTTGAGAGAGAGCAACGGAAAAACCCCACCAGTTTCGTAAATTATTTCAAAGGTTGACGAATCCAATTAAAAAAAGGAAAAACATACCAAAAATGCATCTTTTGAATTTTTAAATTGTCATTTAATTTAATTAATTTTTCAACAGCTTAAAAGGCAAGACATCACAAAATACTGAAACCCAGAGATATTGGTGCATTGATAAAACACACTTTCTGAATGAGCTCTTAGTTAAACCGCACATAGTTAAAGATGTGTACAATCTTAAAATTGTACATCACCAAATAAACGGTGAATCAAATCAAGAAGGCCGCAGTAGAAAATTGTAACACCACTATTTAATCATCTTGAGATTCGTCAGCCCTTGATCGGGCTTAATTAATAGCGCTGCTGTAAAAGATAAACCTTGACGAATCTGATTCAAACCACTACAGTTTGCTGTTTATCGTGTGATTTATGGCTGAAATAATCTAGAGCAAAATAACTGAGTAAACTGAACAGGATAAGATTTGAGCGGTGCTTAAAGCTGCTGATTTATCAACCAGCTTTGTTAGCTTTTATTGATTACTTCGCACGATGTCTTGAGATTTATCAAATAATTCATGTTAGTTGAAGTCTACATTGATCTGTGACGGTAGTACAAAATGAACAGCCTCAAATTTTCAGTTATTTTGCTCGTGCGAGCGACATTCAACACAACCATGGTAATGTTGTTAGTCAATGAAATCCTAGCTTTACAATTATACTAATGATGTATTGCAATGTTTCGTCAAAATACATTTTTTGTGAAAGAACCTACTGTGAAAGTAAATTATTTTTTTCTGTACAAAACTAACATGGGTTATGGAAGGTTCCTTATGTTACGCTCGAGGACAAGGATTTTCGTTTCATCTTTGGACAAACGGTGAGGCAAATAATGCTGTGAACATATTAGGGCATGCAAAGTGTAAAATCTTGTTTTTCTGCCCTTTTTAATGAAGCCGTTTGAGAGAATGTTCCATTAATCTAATTGTCAGAGCCCGTATGTTTTGAGATAATGCTCTTGACAGTGGCAGGAGGGTATATGCCTCTCTCTATTTCACAAACGGTAGAAAAGGCAAAACGGAATCACAGGAATTATACCAGTCCTATGCCAATCAAGCTGATTAGTTGGTTTTAAAGTAAGGACGTACCAAATAAAAATCTTGCCTTTTTGTAACTAACATCTGTATTTTCGTAAAAACTGTGAATACAAAATTGGATTTTTGGTGTAGTATTCAGTTCGGTTTCTATATAAAATTAGCTTACTTTTAAACCTACGAATGTTTACGCAAGTCGCCAGATACAGTTTGTGTAAAAAAAAATAATCAAATTTCTGCTCAAAGTATTTTTAAACTACTGTAGATGGACGTCTTTTAAGTTTTCAATGGTCTTTTTTTATGTCAAGTTTGTTATAGCGTGAACAACAGTTAGTTAAAGTGTAGGGTGTTTTGTCCTGAAAAAGAGAAGAATTATGTCCAACCCGGCAAACTTACCGGAGGAGTTCACATATAATTGAAACAAAATAATACATGAACAACGTTAATGTCGAGCATAATTGAAATTAATTGTAATGGCAGCATTCGTTTGCAGGAATATTTTCTCTTCCCATACAATGTCTTCTCCGTGAACGCTAACCCACATCTTACAGTGCAATAAACAAAGCTACCGATATTTCGCACCCATTTTCTGGCTAGTCAGCAAAGCAGTATTGTTTGGATTTTTCTCGTTCGCACGATGGCCGGTCGTGCGGTTGTTCTGTTTACTTTACAAGTTTTACTTCGTCTTCATCGGGCTAGCAAAGTTACATGGACTGCAACATCGCATTGCAGCAGATAGCAGCACCGTTGCTATACGTAAGATTCAACAGTCTTACAAATGAACGTATAAGAAAACGAATTAAAAGAAAAAACAAAACCTCGCGGTTTCATGAGTCAATAACATATCTCTTCATCTACGATGACCATTCTCATACTATCGTTCCTCGGTGGTTGAAGCTTCCATCGAGTCCTACCTCGGTCGTGAGCTAATATAAACCGATCGTTTGCAACAGTTTCATTGCTAAATGAAAAAGGGCACACCGGGTGGTTGTCGACCAACGAGCTAGTTTTCGCCTCTAGGTTCCCGACACTATCGCAACAAACGATCTCATTTTCGAACATTCCTTCCCCTTTTAACGTAACGACAAGCATAATAGTCCAACTTATCAGGATGGAGATGGGCTGGGTAGAGCAATATTTTTTCTTGAAGAAACTTCTCGTGCAGGAACATGGCACTAAGTTACCAAACCTATGGTTAAATGGTGAAAATAGCATAGTGAAATGTTAAAACAGTGAATCTTGCATAAGGACAAGACATAATAATACGTTTCCCATTTAAGCAATGGGTAAGAATACGGTATTCCATTTAATAAGCATTCTAGCAGTTTAATCAAAGCGGCAGTTGTTAGAATTGTTTATGACATTTTGCAATCAAGATGATTTAAAAGCATTATTGCTTTATCAGATTTTATCTGTGTCAAACAAACCGAAATGAAAAGAAGAAATTATGAGGTAAATTGATTACAGCATAATAAGCTACAACAATTATGTACGTTATGTTAACGATATATACATAAAAACTTTATTCATAAAAAAATGGTCACAAAATGAATTCTTGAAATAAGATTTTTTATTACATTTCAATTTGGACAAACTTTTAACATATCGTCACCAAGTTCAAAAACAAAACAAAAAATCAAATCATCGCAAACGTTACATCCAATTAAAATGCACTGTATTCGACTAACTGTAACCAACTAACAAAGATTGTATATATTGTCCAAACCCAGTTCCAAACAAGCGCATTAATCAGTTTTGAGTCTTTTCATTATTTAAAATCATTTGACAACTGCAAGGACTTATGTTGGGTTCTTCTAATATGGTCTTCGCACTATTATTGTTATTGTATGTGCTGTTGAAATATGTATTCAGTGCCATTAACAGCGAAGAAAGAATTTTGCTAAATGTGAATGTCTGAAAACAGCTCGCAAAGGCTTTGTAGTTGAATGCATTATGCACTTCTATAGAACTAAAGTACAAAAAGTACAACCCTTTTTCGGTATAAAAATGCTTAAACACAGCATTGGTGTTGTTTGCGGTGGTCTCCCACTACAGGGTTTACTCCTCATGGAACTCAAGCGCAGCTACACCTAAATCTCGGGTGAGAACGAAATAAATGTGCGCTGTCTTTGTGGCCAGTATATGCAAGACGAAATATTCGTCGGGAAGAAAAATTGCTCGAATAAAGTGTTATTCTTTTGTACAGCTCTCTTTTCTGTAAGAAGTGGCGTCCAGCGTCAAGTGGGCGGAACTGTACAACTTCCGCTTTACGACAACCAAACTTTTCTTTCATGCAAGAACAATGCAAATTTCTTCATTAAAGCAATAGTGAATATTGTAACTGAAGTTCCATTTGTAGGGAGTCTTGCAACGTTTCAGAACGCCTCTGTCTAAACGCGTGAATCAACGACGGTACCATTCGGTGCCAACAACAACTACCAGGCGTCTGCTTTCACGGCACTTACTCTTGTAGTGAAGTATGGTCAGCCGCTGAATTCAGTGTGCGCTGTTCATTTGGTGCCAGGCTCAATGCCGTTGGGTGGAAGGCCTCGACTCATTCTCAGGGACTAAGCAAAGAGCAAAAAAGGAACAGTTGCTGGGCCGCCGTTTGATGCATATTCAAATGTTCGTTCCCGGTTGGTTCCGTCGTTCAAAGGCGTCAAATGCAGGATTGTAATTTTCAGTTTGAAAAAAGTTTCACAGTGAGCGATTTTGTCTCTTCAACATTACTATGTTTGTTCTGTTTTTTATCGACTTTTTGTTCTAAAACTTATGAACCCAAATGGGACAACGGTTTTCAGCAACAGCAGCGCACCAGTACTGTGAGCAGTGCTTGAGGAGCCATCTTCAAGTCATTTTCTTGTCACCGGTGTTGCTCCAAAATCTTGCGCCTTTTCCAGCAGGGCAAGTGTTTTCCGGGACCAATATTCCAAACCGTTACGAACCAGAATTATAGTGAAACACTTGCGCGGTGCTGCACATAAATATAAATGCAAATTTATACAACATTAGCATAAAAAGAAGTTTCACTGGGAAGTGAATATTTCGAATCCGGAATCAGGAAGACTTGAATCCGACTTGGATTAGTGCTGTTCGTTTTTCGCACTGCATCTTTCATTCACATGGCTGACCAGTTTCGCAATTCTGTGCCAATTGTTTCGTTTCGTGCATTGACAATAACATTTCGTTTGGTTGAGTGGTTTAGACGGGATGGGGAACAAAGGAAATCATGCCAAGAGTTGATTTATTCGCCGATCGAACGTCTTGCAAACGTTCAACGTTCGTATGCAGGAACGCTTCTACGATTATCTTTGGTGTGCTTGGAGACAAATAGGAAACGCTTTAAATCACTTTAACATAACTGCAATTGGATTTAACAGGGCGATCGTGTGTAATAAAAAATGAAACTTTTACCCGTTACAGTTAACTTTCGATTTTACGCTGATTTGGAAGATCGGCAACTGAATAGTTACGGTGATAAATCATCAAAACAATAGCAGTATTACAGAAAAGTATACTAAACGTCAATTTGTATGTCAAAAAGGGTATAACAAAATTATGTTGGTCAAATAAAACATTAGGGAGACTTTCATAGAGTAGCACAGGTAAGAGCACTCTTTCGTGGAGGGCTATTTTTGTCTCCAAACTTTGTCTGCCGTGCCTCCCACAAAAGCTCGCAAAATGCGGTAGAGATGAAAAGAAACAAATTTAACCATCCGAACGTTTCTGCTTTGCGCCCGAAAGCGCACAATAATCGAGAACGGTACACAATGCGATGGGAAATTAAAAATTAAAATAGAAATGGAAGTGCAGTGCAAAACAATTTACAAATAGCGAACTGAGCTGTATTGTTGTATTTTTTGAGGATCTTTTTGTGGAACGACCAGCACACAAATCTGCTAGTCGTAAAAAGCTCGGAGGTAGTGGTTTTTGTTTTTCAAAAAAATATCGTACAAATTGCCCGAATGAAGAACAACACAAAAACACATTTATTTACAAAATCGTCTTTGAAAGATTGAAAGCGCAATGCATTAGCGAGTTGCTTTTAGATACTGTTTCGAGCCACTGATGCAAGAGGATCTATTTGTGCGTTATGAATAAATCATTGACAGAGAATCCAGGCCTGTGCGATTCACTAATTGTCGCTTAAAAGCGAATTGTGGCATGGCTTTGGAATGAAAAGGTCGTTTTGAGAGAACGTCCAAATGTATACACAGGTCATGGTTTCGAGTATGATATGAATTTCGCGTAAAATTCTATTAAACTTTGTTAGTTTAGACTGACCGATTCAATTTACAAACATATATTTACGAGCAAAGTATTGATGTTTTTTTATTTGCTTTGTGCTTGGCAATTAGGCTGCCTCTAAATCAAATTTCGACTTTATTAAAATTAATTAATTAATATTGAGTCGTACAGTCCTCAGATTATCATGATAACGATTCTGGCCAATAAATACGCTCTAAACCATGATTGTTATAGAATAAATAATATGATTTTTTTTTTCGCCTGTTCAACAATCTTTTTATCGTGAAGACGAAAAAAAATAAAAAAACCCAACAATTGTTTTGATTTATTACAGGTTTTGAATTGATTTGAGACATTTACTGAATGATAGAGAACATTGGAAGCATGTGCAGTCAGTACAGAAATTCTCAGTTTTTGTTAGAACGGTGCATACTGTTGCTTAAATTCAAATGAAACTAAAATACATATTTTGGTTCTTCTTTTCATCATCTTCATGGTTGATAATCACTATCAATTATAATAATTTAAAAAGATAATTTTCTTCATGAGTCTATTAAAAAAGTTTAACCCAAACTGTCAGAGGCAACAAAAGCCAAAATGATAGCCAATCCCATTCGTATACATGAGTGGTTTGTTCAATTTTGCATTTTATTAAACACAATATTTCTGGCAAAAAAAAATACAGAGATCGTGTAAAAAGTGGAGAGTTATTGCTTCGGTTCTCGTTACTTTATCCTCTTTCCAACGTTTCATAACTTTTTTTTTAAGAAAACGAGAAATTCCCACTAAGCAGAGAACATATTTTAGATAGCCCTCGACAGAGTGCAGCAGGGCCAGTAATTCTGCGGGTAACAAACCAACCGACGCGGTAACAAACAAAACAAAAAAACATCCCGGGGAGAAAAAAAAAACCCAAACGATTGAAAGGAAAAGGCGAATTGTAGGAAAAAAAAAGTTTGTAGGATTTTTTGTGATATACCCCCACTGATGGTTTATTGTTTTTGTTCACAAAACTCGCTCTGCCACTCTCTCTCTTCCTCCGATCTACTCTTCGCAATGTTGCTATTTCATACACCCAACGGAAAGCACAGCACGAGCTTGTCATCTTGGATAAATGGATAACGTCGGTCTAACGTTACTGGTGGTGTACTCCGCTAAAATTACTGCCACGTGAAGAAACTTGCGCCCTGTGAACAAACATCGGGCGCGCACTTTTAAGGAGGCAAGTTTGTGAACCTTAGGGCATAATTTATGCGTCATATTGCTGAAATACCACCAAGGTCGAGAACTAGTTTCAAATATTCTCTATCGTTTGTTGAAAGCTTAAGCGACGAAAGGCATTTATTTCCCCGAAAGCACAGCACTCCAACAAGCAGAAAAAGGTATTTTAAAGCATTTTTTATGTTAAAAATCTCCGTTTTTAACAACGTTAACTTCACCATGTGCAATAGTTAACACACCCGCATAGTATTCAAAATTATCAATTCATTATACCTCGCAGGGATAGTGTCTTACTAAGTTACGTGAAAAAATTGATTCTGAATTCTTAAATTAATTGTAAGCATATAATAAAGTTTACCTCTTCCAGAAACAATAATCGGCGTGGTTGGGTAGTTGCTTTTTACAACCCATATCATACTGGCTGATGTTCATTGCCTTCCCTTCGAGCTAATTTGCTTCGAAGGATTCGTGCAGGAATTGTACTCAACTTAAAACGAACATTAGCCAGGGAACTGTAAATGACGGTTGGGTTTAATGTTTTCCAGAGCCCATTATTAACGCATGAAAGCCAGCATGATACGCATTTTCAAGAAACTTTAGGCATACAATTTGTCAAAGTTTGTTACTTTACAAAATCAAACATAACCAATTGCAAAAAATATTCAGATCAGATCTAAATAACTGTTTACTCCTTACTTAAATCTTTGTATCTTCTCACATTTTTTATGAATATTGCAAAGCAAAATTTGAATTAATTTATCATAAATAGTGCATCTTAGAACTGCATCCGTCATGGGCGGCCAGCGGTCCAAGTTTTAAAACGCTTTGCCAAAAGATGAAAACACATCATTCGGGTTGATTAGCATAAAATGAGGAAATACTTTTAATTAATCATGCAAATCACTTATCACGTCGACGGCATCATCATCATCGTTGACAAATTTTCTGCATAATTTAAGCACCGTGAGCTCGCGCTTGAATCGTTTATCTTGAAAACGGTATCCAAAATGGCCCCGAACACGGTAGAAGGATGAACGTGAAAAGTTTAGCCACAAGTTGCCACGGTTCGGTGCAGTCTCACCGCGAACGAGCCGATGCTGCCTCTCGCTTAAGCTTTCTCTTTTGCTCTCTTTCGTAGGACTATGCCAGGGAAGTTTGTAAGATCCAGAAGCTGTTGTTGTGTGCATTCTCGTAGCTTGGGATAGCATAATATGTGCACTTTGTACATAACTTGTCACTTACCTTCATAAACGGTCAGCGTTGCCTCGGCCGAAACTGCATCACCAACGCCATTCTCTGCCACACACTCGTACGGTGCATCGTCACGTCCAGCACGCACCGGTTCAATACGTAACATTGAAACTCCATTAGCGTCGTACACCGTGTATCGTGACTGGGTCACTGTAAGTATAGGTTGCAAGCGAGTGAAAGGTGGATAAAATATGGCATCTCATGCAATTCGCATCACAGATTTCACGGAACCAATCTGAACAAATGTGACGTTCTGCATTATTCTTGACGTATAATGATTAATGACTCACGGAAGACATGTGCGACTGGTGCGTCCATGTCCATTACTAAGCAAACAATGATTAAAGTTATGTATGCTACAGTTTCAGGAATCGTGTTGCACATATGAATGGAAAAGATGCATGTACTTACTCATAATTTTTTTGCTATTTTTGCGCCATATCACCGTTGGTTGAGGATCACCACGAGCTGCACAGAAGAAGGTTGCCACACCACCCACTCGAACACCCTGGTTGACTGGTTTCTTAATAATCTCTGGGGGATCTGTGTAGGGAAGAAGAAACGAAAGCAAACTTTAAAAATGAGAACAAAGATAGAAACAAAAGGATTCTGTGAAATAATGGCAAAACGTTGTCATCCTGAGATAAAATATAATAAATTATATTACATACACCGAATTTCATATCACGAAGATTGAATCAAGTGTAGTATTCATCTGGAGCAAACAATGTGTAAATGGTTTTAATCGCAATCAAAACTATAATGAACACGGAACATATTGAACAGGAGAAATTAAATAAAGAAAAATTATAAATCATTCCAAATTGTTGAACAGAAAGCAGAAAAAATTTGTTTAATCCTGTAAAGACGGTATAAAGTATAACAAGATTTAAATATACAATCATTGCAACATGACTGAGTGAGACCGATGCACCACACTTGAACGCATCCGGCAATAACTTACGTGTCAGATAAATGAATGGAAAATCCGAAAAATTTCCATCTGCAATAGTCGGACGAACGGTAAGAAGAAAACTCATTGGCACATTACGGTTGAACGGTGAAGCGATATATCACACACACAAGAGACTCGACAATAAATTCACAATCGTGGTTACGCAATGTTCCTTTCGCACAACAATCGTAATGTTAACTTCACTGTCCGCCATATTGAACGAATTGAATCTTTGCCTATCATTAGCGCAATAGGAGGAAATTTGTTTGTAAAATAAAACCTAACATTCGGTACAGGTGTAATGGATTGTCTTACCGCGTACTAAGATTTATGACGCGGTATTTATTGTACACGTTTGTACAAATGTTTTTTTTTGTGTTACAACAAAGCGTTGCTATCTTTTGATTGGTGGGATAGAAATGTACAATGTACAGATGCACGCAGTTGGGTTAAGAAATTGGATTTGGAATGGAAATTGATGACACATGTCGTGTCAGTAACCTGTCTTTTGCCAGGCAGGGGAAATACCCATCTTAATGGGCATTGGGATGTATTGAAAATCGTTAATCCAACACATTCATATTTATTTCGAAGGAAACGATTGAAAACACGCATGCTTGGAAATTATGCTCTAAATTGCAGCTCGGTTCCATCCCCCTCACCCTTTCCTCCACCAAACACAATACATTTTTGCTCACTCCGGCGGTTTAGAGAATTCTAATGCTACCGGCAACTTGATACTGATACTTGTACGAACTCTTCGCTCTGCGAACCGACGCAAGATTGATGACTTTTATACGAGATTTGTGTACTAATCGATTCCAGCTTTCTTTCACGAAAACAACAGAAAATCTGGCGTTCGGCGCCCATAGCCGGCACATTCTTCATGCCGCTCAAGCGAAGCGAAAGTGATTTTAATCGTTTTCGGTTTATGTTTGTTTCTCAACACTTCTCCACAAAGCTGCACACTTGAGTGGAACGTGTTTTGTTCGCTATGGTCGAGACAATAAATTTCCCGAGCACATAAATTTGCATACGGAGGCAGGATTAAAGGCAGATTAACACCAATTTCATCTTTTGAGACAATGGATTTATTTTTAATATCAAACTTTGTCTGTGGTTGAGGTGATCCGCCGCTAGACTCTGCTCACGCTACATACGTTGCCGCGTGAATATTGAATCGTTTTAACGGGTTTCCGGTACCGTGTCTTGAGTGAAAGCAATAAAAAGGTAAGATAAAAATCATAAGCATATTTTCAAACATCATTGGAGCATATCGTCACTTCGCTTCATAAAAGAAATGTGCGAAACGTGTCTAACTTTCACAAATAAATCAGCTTTAATAAAATCATTAAAAATGCGACGTCAACAATAAGCCTTCTGAACATAAAATTGAACACGGATTAATTTCGTTAAAATTATATTTTTTTTATTTTTCTTTTAATATCACTCGTAACACTTAGTATAAATAAATATAAAGATAAATTACAATATCAACAATGTATTTCTTTTGTTCTAACTGATATGAAATAAGAAATATGAAATTTTGTTTTACTTTCACACTCTTTAAATGCCCCCTTTTCACGAGCGGGTCTCGTGGGACAATCCAGACCGAGACAGCCGCACCCTACCCCCTCCATCCATACATAGGAATTGATTATCTTGTTAAGGATAAACTAAGCAGTCACAGAAAGCCAACAATCAACCATTGGATTAAGCAAAAAAAAAAAAATTAATCAAAAAACAAGATTTTCTCTTTTTTTACCTTCTCTGCATTGTCGAGGTATAATTGGAACTAATGACGAACAAAGAACCAGCAGCAGAAATCAAACGATCAAACAATCGTACGCATACAAGTGAATGCAAATAATGAGTCTAGCCCTCATCCTAAACACGGAAAGTACAGGATGGTATTGGAACTGAAACCTACCAAGAAGATACCGTTCAATTGATACCATGAAGGAAAAAGGGAAATTTTTACTTTCTGTATGGAAGAAACACAACCAGATATTGACGGAGTCTGGCCACACAATAACGGTATTGGGTCGGTGAAAAAAAATCACCCAAAAGTGAAGCTGAATATAGACCGGGATAAAGGATGGTATTCACAGCTGTTTGGTAAAATGAAAAGATAATGTCGACCTAATTACGTTTTCATCTTGTTGTTTCATTTGGTACAAAGAAAAACTCCAAAGAAAATACGCCCGGATGAATAAAATTCGAATTTTGGGGCGTGTCAGTTCTGAAGGTGGGTGATAGGAGCAAAAGTGAAACAAAAAGAAGTAGAAAAAACATAGGATCTGCCATATCTCCGTGGAAGATGAGGGCACGAGCAATGATTGAGACAAAGAAAGTAAACCGGATTTATATGTTCCACTGGTGTAGAGATTTGTACCCATTGCTCTTTCAACAGCTTTTCTGGACCTGATAAGAAGATCATCTCGCTTTGCTTTGCAATCAAATGAATGTTCAGTATAATTGCCACCACCATCTTTCCATTTGCATTCCAACGCGATGATGCCGGGCTTTCTCTGGAATTTCTTTCAACTTTTTTCGTCTTCACTTTCTAATACAGGCATCTTTACGTATAAAAATATGCGGGTTTGGTAGGACCGAAGGCGATGACAATGACGCCGTTGTAGAGCGTTCCATGAGCCATTTTTATTCAAATTAGATTTTCAAAGACTCTTCCTCGTTCAGCCATGTTGGAGGAAGAGAGAACATAAGAGACAGATTGTGGAAGTGTTTCGGCCACACACAGCACATTGGAGAGCAACCAACCATCAGTACCGGAGAGATGTACCGATAGCAATAACTAGCCCGAAGGTTAAAGGTAAACAGCGCGCACCCAGCGGAACGAGTTTCTCGTTTGCTGCTTTTGTCGAGACACGGTAGGATCAAACAGAATTGCTGATCAACCGCAATTAGTTCGGGCAAGTTTTGATTAGGACCCTCTGTTTTCATCTGCCTTCCTAACCGGCGATGCACTATGTAAGCTCTCCACGTGCTGCCCCGAAGGGACTGTTGATATTGTTGGTGCCTATGAACAATCGAATATTCAGAAAGACCGACTTCAACAGGCGAAATTGTCGACCATTAAATGAGGATTATTTCCAAACAAACCGCAATTACCCGTGGATCAACACACGCGCAGTAACTGCGCACAAATCCATGACGTCCAAAGCCTCTAGCAAATTTTTCTGCCAATGGACGTCTGTGTTGATGAGCGTTTCCATTGGGTTCGCACACAGGGTAGCATGATAAACTGCGTGCAGGACGCAACGAATGGGCCGCTGAGTTAATTTGAAACAAATTGCTGCTAAAAGGATACGTGACAGAAAATGTAAGCAATCATGGCCAGGGATCAACACCTTTCAAACCTTTTTTTCATCAATCTTGTGGAGGTGCTGAAAGAGGTAAAATCGACGAGAGGATTGGATGGTGCTTGAGTCGAAACAATAAAAAATATCTAACCAATATACCAGAAATGTGTGCCATTAATTGGACGGTACATCGAAAGCTCGTTTTTCAATCATGCTAAGCAAACATTATCGCATTAGTGTGTGAACGCACCAATGTAACACACGTATGAATTTCGGTGGACAGAAAGCACAAAACATGCAGCTAGTGTGAAATTTCACTAAAAAGTTAATGTAAATGACACGCACTGCGTAATTGAGCATGATTCAATGTAATACTAATAACTAATTTATGTTTTGAATATAAATATAAATATGACCCTTGACATGCTCATGTCGACAACACATACCCCTTATTATCACATCGCTTGCAGTACTTCAAATTTAAATACGTACTTATTTTTCCTGATCCACTTATCATGTACAAGAGGGAGTGCTCTAAAAAATACACTGCAAGGGATTGACCAAAAAACTACCACTCAAGTTCTTAAATCAAACAACGCTTCAACACATTTGCACAGTATATGCGATCTGTTTGGAAAGGGTTCGAACAGGGTAGAAATCCTGTACCGTACTATAGACGTGTGTTTGGGTTGCTCTAAATATTGGCAATTCAAGAACAACTTTACTGAGTGTCAGTTTAAAGTGCTTTTTAGCACAAAGTTTTAACGAAATGGAACGTGAGAAAAAAAAAAACAATTTACAGCTACATCAAATGTCTTGCCATATCAAGCCGTATTGTTGGTCGATTATAATTGTATAGTTTTAGAAAAACTAGTGAACATGGACAAAAGAAAGGTTTGCCAACCAGAATCTGATAACGGCAGAGCGCTCCCGCCAATCCGTCACCTTTGACCAGCTACCAAGGTACCAAGGGTGTTTGGAAGACACAGCACCTGACTTTTTCACAAACATATTTTCAAACAGCTCAAATCTGCCCAGTCGCAATCGGTAAAGTTAAAGCGCAAAGCCTAGTTGGCAATATGACGTAATCAAACAGTCACGCGATCAAGGCATAAAATTAAGTAGCCACGCAACGAGGCTCGCAATCAGTATGGGTAATGGGTAAAGAAAACAAGGGTTATCATGGAGAACTACGTGAAAGTAATTTTCTTAGCATTGGCGGTCAGTTTTGGAGGTGTAACAAAAACCCACTCGTTTAGAAACTTGTGCACGAAATTTTGGCAACGAGAAAACGGAAGAATATGCAACTATCTCATTCTTTGAATGTTGGATCTTGATAGTACAATTTCGTACGTTCGTATCGTTCATTAAAACAGAAGCTCTAGTAAAGTAATTTGGTGCAAATTAAGGGCTATCTTATGTGCTTAAATACGATTTGCATCTATTATACGTGGATAAACCATTTTGTATACTGTAAACATTAAAGTAACCCACATGTAACAAAATCTCTGAATGCAGAACAAAAATAATCACAATATCTAATAGATTATAGTTTTTTAAATCTTGATGCTGAAAACTAAGGTCTACAAAATATAGACCAAGCTCCAATTTATTGATTAACCATGAACAAACATTACATATCAAAGTGTTAAAACATTTTGCCTGAATGCATCGTACTCAAGTATAGGATAAAAAAACGGTAAACTATATTGTCATTGAAGGTGTTTCCATATTTGTCAATAACAGGCATAATCTGTCGTCTTATTGGAATATGTTGTACACTGAAATGAGAAATCTAAGAACGTCCAAAACAAGCTATTGCGCTTTCCCACACATCGTTCATACAAACCCACACAACACGTTCGACATTGCGGGGATATACAGCAGAAGTGAACGATGGAGTAGCGCGTGATGGGAAATGGCAGAAAGCTTTTTTTTTATTCTATCTCAATAATGATGTGTAGCAGCGTTCACCAACGTTAGGACGATTTGTCCCAACTGACGAAGTTCCAACTCAAGTGCAAAAGGCCATACGATATTCTATATAGCAGGCCTGGCTAGGGGACTATGTCCATAGCATATACCGGCGCATCATAACAATCAACAAACGAAGCATTATCACAACCCCAAGATGAGAAATGACAAGACGTTCCCTGGAGGTGTGATCCAAGATGTTAACACCGACAAAGGCGGATAGTGTCGTTCGGCGTGACAAATGGTAGCGGCCAGCGGTTGGAGAGCTTTTCGTGACTGCATAAAAAATGTACACAGGAAGAACGGCTTGCATTGCCTTTTTTTGAGCATCTTTTATATCGCTGGCTTCGGTGGATAGAAAAATGAGTTATTTTTCTTTTCGTATTCCGTGTCTGGCAAGTGGCAGCATCACTTGTCGCTTAGCTTTTGTTGACGGTAAGATAAGCTTTTTATGGTGGTCGAGCCTATCTTGAATGCGTTTTTTTTTTTTTCAATCAGCCACGTGTTAAGGGCGAGATTCATTGATTAAATTATTAATCTATCCTTGAATCAAAATATCAATCAATCTGTTCGACATCGTCGATGTAATTTACCCGTCTTGTGGTACAGTCGTTAAGACATACAACTTAACAACATACCCGTCATGAGTTCATATCCTGTTATTGGTAAACTAATAAGTCACAGATAGCCAAGTAAGTTAACGACTTAGGCAGGCTTTGACAAACTACGGTTGCACAGGGAAAGAAAAAGGAAAGAAGTTGTGATCAATCGGATGATACAATTCATATGATTATATTTCAATGAAAGTTTTAGCCTGTAGAATAGCTTAAAACTTTAAAAATTATCTCAGTTTTTATTAAAAGCATGCAACATTTTTCACTGCTTGTCTACCTATCTTAATATGAAGAAGTTTTCAATATCTATAGTACACGAACTATGCGATCGAAAAATTAATAAATTTGATCAAGGTTCCAAGCAAGCAACGCTCGAGGTATGCTAAACGGAGAAACAATTTCCAACTATACTTCAAAATTTGAAACGTATGCAAATATTTTAGGAAACCAGTGCAGAGCAGTATCGTTTTAGCACGTATCTGGCACGGGATCTTATTCTCGATGTTGATACAAAACTAGAGTGTTTTTCTTTAACCGGGAGCGACATGGAAACCCTGCCGGATGAACAAATGTTACCTGCAGGAAAAGTCTCGCTTGGCAGGATCTGAAAGAATTTGCCTTTCTACTCTTTGCGGACTAACAGTCTAACCGGGATTTAGTACTCCATTGCCACCGTGACGTTTCCGTCGTGGCGCGGTTTGTCACGAGAATGTATGGATGCACGTCTGGGAAAAGTAAATATCGAAAAGCAGCAACAAACAACACGACACCACTTGATGCAGCAGCTAGCGCATGAATTTATCCGCAGCTTTCATACCAGCAACCAACGAACGTCGCTCGTTTCCCGCTGACGCAGTTAGCACTTGAAGCTCGCGTTGCAGTCTTAAGGCGAAAGCATCCCCGTTCTTCCGTGCGGTCGATATAGGGGCTGACTTTTCAACACCAGCACCAACCGACAGCTAGCGCATTTGATGCGATGAAGAAGGAATAAATTTAAAAGCTAAACAATTTTCATAATGAAAACCATTTCATGACCCGTTCGTTGCGCACTGATGCATTGACACAAAATGGAACATAATCGCCGAGGACGACGACGACGATGACGATGATGATGATTATGATGATGATGATGATGATGATGATGAGGACGTTGTATACGAACACCATGTAGCCTAAAAAATGATATTGATACTACATGACGCCGTGCGTATCGTTCATTCGGTAATTGTTTGTTGAAGCGTTTCATCAAACATAGTTGGTGTAATATCGGTGCATCATTCTTCTGTGAGCGACGTTGCGAGCGTTCTATGAGATTTGGCTTCTCAAACAAAACATCTAGCATGACATCCTTGAGGTGAAGCATACTGGGAAGCACATCCACTTTAGCAACACGCCAAATCAAACGCAGACAGCACGAGTTTTTTTTTTTTTTTTTGCAAACAAAGAGGAAGACAAATCAAATATGAAAAGTTATACGATATGTTGACATGCATGTACCTCAGTGATGATACAAGAACGGCACGTAGTAGTGCTTCTTCCTGACGATATGCAAAACACGATGCAATACCTGAAGCAATATCTACGATTTACATCACATAAAAAGCTTCAGCGGTGGAATAATACTATTATATTTTTGCATCAAATTTGAAATAATGGTAAATGGTACGAGTCGGAAAAAAAATCACAATTCTATTAAATACCGGAGCAATAAGGGAGTATCAGTTGTTGCTTTTGGGTGGGAAATGATACCAACTGGAAAATCATATTTTCCTGTCCAGGGGGATGACAAAAGCAACCAATAATATGTTGTCAATCCTACAAAAGAATCAACTTAAATACGCAATCGTGGTTAATCTAATGTTAATTAGCGAAATATAAATTCTGTTGGATTATGAATATCGATGAGGAATAAAAACGTAAAAATAAAAAAAGAATACAATCCATCACGTAAATAAATGAAGTATAGTATCATCTACGTAAACAGAACTTGTTCAAACATGTTTGTTATAATCATCGTGCTTTCGATTTTAGCACCGGAGAAACAACTATGAGCAGTACTGATCCTATCTAGATTTACCAGTAAGCAGTCTTTTGTACCATTCAACAGAGCTGTACGGGACGAAATGATTCTTCGATGGCACATGAGCTGAGTATACTTGATGCATTCGCAAGTTTACCTAGCTTTTTTTTTGCCAACAGTTGTGTGTGTGCTTGCAGATCAGGCGTAGCAAAATGACACAACACACCACTGCAATGCGACGAACGAGCATCTCTTAGCCATTCATACGGGAGTAGGCAAACTCATTGCAGCGTTTCCGCAAGCAACAACAGGCAAAGCATCTCTTCGACTTAGAGATGTTCGTTGGGAATTGCAAAATAAAAGAAGAGAACAAGCTTTTGATGGGTGCGAACGAAGCAACTAATGCTTTATTGCACAACAAAAAAAAGTTCAGGCAAACAAAAGAGGAAATAATCATTACAAGACCACTGACAGATCTTTCGACCCTATGTGCCGGTTGAATCGTAGCTATACAAAGCATAATTATGCTGAAGAGCCATAGAAACGGGTGTTCGCCGGCCAACACAAGACATGGCGGTCGAAATACGAGTTGATCTTGCTCTGCTTGGCACCGTCAGTCAATTGAGCATTCTCTTGCGCACTCGACGGCTAATTAGAGGATCATAAGTAATGTCCTGCGAAGAAATGCAGCACTTTCATTATTACAAACCGTATATACAGCATATCCTGGCTCATTTTAGCAACGGATATTTCCTACTTTTGCGTAACAAAGAACGGCTTCAATTCTCGAGCAATACATTCGTAGACGAATGGCCTCATCACAGCGATGTTTTTTTTTCTTTCACAAAAAAAGGAAGCTCTCTTTATTCTTGGTGAGATCAAACGAAGTTGATATCCCAGCAATGTTTCTGTAGCCTGTGCTAGTTGCGTCGTGACAACCATCAACAACGTCTCACGTGTCCTCGTGGTGCTTCTAAAAGTCACCTAGCACTTTTAACGTTCTCATTCCAGGAAGGTTTTCTGGTTGTTGTTAGCATTCGCAGACTGACGCTGATACTGACCTTTCTCGGTACGCTGTTTTAGTTAAGAGCAATGCATTCGGGTCATACTCGGCGGGCATTTACGAAATTTTAATGGGTGAATTGTGCATTGTTAGAGAAGTGTCCCATAAGATGGAAAACAATGGCCGCATAATTTTATTCAAGAATTTTTTCAACTTGATGTAATGCTCATAACTCACATAAGATTTAATATTACAGTAGCGATTAAACCACAAGAACATGGAACAGTTTGCACAGCCTGTGTGTTATGTTTGGTTTTAACAGTTATTCTAAATACTTTTTTTTTGGTTGGTTTGACGAATAGGCAGAAAGCGAACTTATGTGTAAAGCTACAACCGACAGAAGCCCATAAAAAACAAACAAAAAAAAAACACCAAAATACATGCCTTTTGTTTTTTTTTTGCTAGCAGGGAGGGCCAGGCAAGGTTTTCGTTACACACACGAAAACAAAACAATAACATTTGGTGTGGGTGATTAACCGAAATAAGTTAAACTTAAATAAAACAATTTCAATCATTGCCCGATGAAAAGTTTATTGTTAT
This sequence comes from Anopheles christyi, assembly GCA_000349165.1. Lineage (NCBI taxonomy): Eukaryota > Metazoa > Arthropoda > Insecta > Diptera > Culicidae > Anopheles > Anopheles christyi. The sequence goes on along the minus strand of KB702149.1, from coordinate 3,179 downwards.
CGGTCGTTCAATGATGGCGATAATTAAACGAAGGGAGTAAAGTAGAAGCAAACATAATCCTAATAGTAATAAAACGTACTGTGCGTTCAGTATAGATGACAGCAGCGGATCTCGAAAAAACGTTATTGTCGTGCCTGAAACGGTGGTGCTCCGGATGATATGTTCAACCGCGCTTGCCAACTAAATAGCCAAATGGCAGATGACAGAAACTAAACGATGAGTACCGGGGTTTTGGCCTTCCGCAAAATGTCCGGAAATTAGAACCATTTCAGAAAGGTTGGTCGTGGCATTTTCGACACGATCGCTCAGCTTTGAAAATGGTCTCGACAGGCAGAGGAAGAAGCAAGGAGAAAACACAATCATAATAATGCTCCATACTGTGTTCTCCGCTCATCGAATGTTCTTTCTGGCAATTTTCAAACTCATCGGCGGTCACTGGCCAGATGCCATTGGTCTTTGCCTTGCGATAGCAAGCCAGCACGGGAAGGAGCTGTTGATAAAATGTTTATGTGCTTCTGATAGGTCATTAAAAGTGATTGCATTCTACTGGCAATTTCCCAATAAAACAATGAACCTCCTGCAGGTTTCGTTTGTGAGTATTGTGCGAAGAAGACAAAGCAAAAAAATCAAAAAAGAAATCACTAGAGTAGGGACGCATGAATTCGCAATGCTCTTATTTATTATTGGTTAATGAAGCTTTTACGTGTGGTGGTAAATGTGTTATGATAATCAATATGCCGTTTTTTTAAATTGTAAATCGGTATTTGTTGTTACATAATAAAAACAAATCTAAGGTCACTATAACATTCATTAACGTATATAGAAGCCATACATAATATAATGGAACAAAGTTTTCAAAAAGAAACACAATATTTTTTCAATAAATGAACAAATTAGATGAACTCAGAGTACCCTGTTCCATCATAATCTTCCTGTTGGTAGCTTATCGACTGATCTATATTGAACTGTATGTACAGCAAAGCTACCAATACTGACGGTGGACTAAGATCAATACATAAATGGCCTTGCGGGCATTTCAGTGCAGCGAGACTTTTGTACTATCGTCTAGCGAGACACCCCTTTGCCTTCCCAGAGAGTGTTTCTCGGCAGAAGCTCCATACCGGTACCTCAATGGTTAACTCATGAATTTGTGATCTGGAGAAGCAGTCAAGCGATGCCAGAATCCTGATTCCAGCTTCGTCCAGGGACTCTATATAATGCATCCGCTCGTCGTAAATTGCATGTGACGGTCAAGCGTGCAAGAGAGGATAAACGTTCTAGAACTTTGCACTCCAAGTGCAGAAATGCGATATACGGGACGAGACCTTGATGCGTTCGACGGGTTCCACTATGGGGTTGGTTTGGCTCGTACACACATTTTTTAACAGTTTCTCGGCCATTCGAGCGCCCTATCTAAAAGCAGATAGCAACCAGGTGTACTGAATGTTGGTTGAGATTACGAACAACAGTACTCTGACGGTGACGGTTTCCACTAGCCACAAACTGGTGCTTCCTTGACTAGTCTTCGGGATCACTCTATGTGCGCCAGTTTGTGTCTATTGGCCGGAAATAGCAAACTTATCCGCCAACATACGTTTTCCCTACCGGGCACTTGTTCCCACCAGGGGAACCCCCTAGGCTGCTGCTGATCCCCTCAGGCCAGTCCGGGAGTTACGACCGAACATGCCGGAGCTTCCCGTTGGGATTCGTTCCGCCCAAGGACCGGATGCTTTTAATGTGTTCACTTTTTCCGTGTCATCCGATAGCTGGACAGTAGATGGATTCAGCTGTAGTATTAGATTTCATGCACAAGACACAAAGCTAGTTACGCTACGAGAAACTTTTGCTGCAAGGAAACTCTCAGGAAAACGTTCATCCTTCTCGTGCAACAGCTGATGCTGGTGCAGAATAAAACACACCGGACATTCAGGAAAAGAGCGTCAGATAGTCAAGCGCTCTGATTTCTCAAGTGCAGCAGCAAATGGCGCCAGCTTCTGGCAAAGCTGGTCAGTGATGGATTTTGTCTGAGTTTCTACTGATGATGCTTCTTCTGCAACGATCTGAATGCCTGGGAAAGCTTCAGGCGGTCGCATGTCGTTTTGATGCCCGAGGGAGGGGCCATTCCTGCAGGGATTCTTTGGAGACTTTCTTCACATGCTAAAACACACCCTTTCCACTCCATGGATTTCGTAGTGTGGATTGTGTCTCAACTCTCGATGAACGGACCTTTATGGACTCTTCTTTTTCCAAAGCATGTCGTTTCTTTCCAATTCTTTACGTTCCATTCCATTCTCGCTCTGGGGATGTGTGCAGTGTTGAAGACGGAAAATTGACAACGATTGGTAGAAGTTGCGGGGATGAAGAAAGCACGCCGTGGACCGTTGCATTCTACGCTAAGAGTGGTAGTTATGGGCTACCAAACTGTGGTGCATCACTTTAACTCTGTTTTCTTTTTTCTACATTGCATATCAGCAAACACTTTGAGCAGCAAGGAAGCGTTCGTCGAACAGTTGCTGATGAACCGAAACATCCATTAACAAAATTTATGTTTTATTCTATTTTATGGTCTACGATCTTTTATGTAAGTGCATTCCAAAAGATAAATCTCATCCTTTGCATCACTGTGGACCATGGGTTCTTCCTTGCTACGCTGATGGTACTCGTGAGGTCAGTCAAGTTACTATAGGCTTCACTGACTTCAGAAGGATACTACACATAGCTAAATAAACCCAAGTATCTCTGTTCATACTATAGCAGTTTTGTGCAGTGGTTGAATTCATGAAAACTTGTTAGGATTTTCTTTGAAAATATGATTATCTGTACTCATGACTCAAGCAACATGTTTCTTCATACAACAAAATAACCACGCTGCAAGCATCAACAAATTAAAGATGGTCGAGTGGTAACGGCGTAGGGCTTCCATACAGCCCGACGTTTTACGAATCCCATTCGGTCTGTCTGCTGATATGCAGGACTGAATATCCTGCTATGGGTACACCAAGTCATAGAAATCCAAACACCATTTGTGACTTGGCAGGCCTTGACCAGCAATGGTTGTCGTTCCAAATAAGAAGAAGAAGAAATAGAAAGATAAATAGAACTATTTCAAATTTCAAAACAAAAATCCTTTGGAAATAACATAAACAATGTATCATGTCCATGTATGGATATCATGGATT
>KB702138.1:0-23253 GCA_000349165.1 Anopheles christyi | reverse complement strand
GTCTTCTACAGCGTTCTAGCCGCACTCGTGGCCGTTTGCATGTGGGTGTTCTTCCAGACGTTGGATCCCCGCATTCCGAAATGGCAAATGGACCAGTCCCTCATCGGTACCAATCCAGGTGAGTAACATCATTTAAGCACACGATAAGTTATCGTGGTCGTCTGGGCTTCGTTAATGGTATTTTTAAAACCGACCCCAAACACGACCCGCACCCTTAAGTAGGTTCCACCATCTTCATCAACCTGTTTTGGTGGATGAAAATAGCGAGCTATAATTAGATAAACGGGTGGTATAATTTTAGCGAATTTTCATCAATGACAGGTCAAGCCAACGATCGAGCCCGTGCAGTAACGCATGGATAAGGGTTGGGACGGATCGGAGGATCAGGTCTAGTAGCGCTTGCGTTTCCATTGGTTGTACGCTCCATTACCGCGGCACGCACGGTACTCGATTGCCATCGACTACCGTCATGGTTGAACGCTTTTCCAAACGAGAAAACCTGTATCGAGGTCACCGTTTGACATTGTGCGCTACCGATCGGTTAAAGTTGGTGGAGGTAGGGCATCGTGTTGCGACGAACGCCACCGTAACGAGCCGAAGAAAAATGAAAATGAAATGATAGAACGATGTGTGCGATTAGCTCGCTGGGGTTTCTCATGCAAATCAATCATTGTTGCAAAGATTCGGAAATTTGGAAAACGATCAATCAATCAAAGGGCCATAAAGGATGAACAAATTCAGTAATTTGTTTACAAATTGTTGGAGCATAATATAGACGGATGTAAGATGATCGGAAAGCGTTGCGAGTCTTGATGATCGGTTGCGAATTTTTAATTAAGTCGTTTTGACACAAACAAACACAGTAAAGTTGTTATTTGCATACACAAGATCTCCAGCTCATCAATGCAATGAGTACTCACGCGGCGTACCTATGATTAGGATCGAGAATAAATTTAGGGCCCCTGCCCGAACTAAATCCCCCAGATACGAACCAAACTGATCCGTTCAATGTGAACTGAATGAATTCTTCTATTTTTCTGCCATTGATGCTTCGGGACGGTTTCCAACCAGCATCCGTACGGGATGGGCAGGCGGGGGCACATTCAATTGCCGAGTTGCATAATGGCAGGAAGCGGACGATCAAATTATTTCACATCGTAATAAGCCGCCAGACCGGGCGGGTAACCCTGAAATGTGATATTCGCGATGATGCGATCGCACAAAGTGTGTTGTGACTTCAAAATGGTGTTGCGAGGTTTGAACGTGGAAATTGTTTCACTCTCCGGGAGGACGTTTCATTCTAGTGATGCATTAAGAATACGCGATAGAAACAGAAGCTAGAACGAAATTTGAGGCGACAACATTATTTGCAAGAATGCAAGTACATGAGATGCTATGAAGTGACTAATTGTTCCCTTCAGTTTATTGTGGTCACGACTTTTCCGTTCCATTTCAGGGCAATCAGTCAAATTTGTTTAGAAAATGAACTTCAAATCATCAAATAAACTGTTCGCCCAACAATTAGCTGCCACATTTTTGCAGAAAATGTCATTGCAATGAATATTCATTTCTCAATTATAACACAGCAAGTTTTTGTATTTGTTCGGAATCAGAGAACCAAGTTTCGAGTCACAGTTCACATAACTAAAATATTTTGAGAAAAAAATCTTACACGCTGCCATTCCTGACGCTCGACAATTCCAATGGATTTCCTGTTTTGTAAACTTTTGAGTATACATTTGTATACATGAGCTGTCAAAAGTTTCTTCATCATAAATGTTAAATCAATTTCTAACTTTAACTTTCAGCTCAACTTTATCAGTGATGAACATTCGAATCCCCTTGTTTCCCCTTGAACCCCTTTTCAACCGCTCTTCGACTTAATCAAATTTTATTTCTAAAACATTCTTTAAAAGCTTCTTTTTTACTTTTTTTTTTACACGATCTCTTGCGACATTGTTCGTGGCGATATTTTATGTATCGTTTCCCCAGAAAGATACGACACGATTCGGTTCAAAGAGATTTCCTTATCAACAAAGGACCAGGAGCGTCACAGCATAAATTTACATTTGACTTTGATTCCGAATGCACAAACTGGGGATTGCGTCCTTTTCTTCGTTTTCGAAAGCGAAACTAGCACAAAAATAACAAAACCTCACCGATTACCAGCAAGCATTGGGACGCTTTTCTGCTAACGAACTCATCCCCCAAGGAGCCCGAGAAAAGCCCGGGCACTAAGCAAATTGATATGAAAACGCACGATTGAGCCATCACAATCGGCACCGAACTTTGAATGGCAAATGGAATTGGAATACGAAGTGCATTTGATCAGTCCCCATAAGGAGGGAGGTTGTTGGTGTATGATTTTCTTTGCTGATTGAATTTCCCCGTGGGTGCTATCGGGTGGCATATACTATGTGGTTGGTGCAGCTTAACTGCATGACGGAAAAGGGCTCGTAAAATAAAATGTGCTTCTTTTTTGTATTGGTAGATGCGTGTACAATGGTTTCTGTTTTTTCTCTCACGTACCAATTTACTCGTGCAGGTGGATGATGAACGGTTCGTTCAAATTCTTCTTGGCGGCAACACCCGAACGTTAAGCCTCCCACAACACAAAGAAAGGGAAATTAACCTACTTTTGCTCCCGACAAACTCTCATCGTGTAGCGAAAACATTGCGAACATTTGCTGCTCCTACTCCCTCCAGCAAGGGCAGCGCGCTCCTGCGCAAAGAATTTCCTCCATCAAATTTTCCTACTCCGCAGCAGCACGTACTGCAGAAGCGTTTCGCACTGCCTGCCTGCGTAGTACGCAATCCTCACGCAACAGCTCGGGAGGCCTGGCACAACAAAGAACGCACGTCCTTCTCACGCACGTCCTTCTCACGCACGGCTCTTTGATGATGTTCTACTCGGATGCTGCAAGCGTCGCTCTGGCAGCCCGCACAGGACATGCCACTCTCGCTACGCGTGAGTACTTTCCTTTGTACGGTCGGTTTCCCGGGGTCGAGCTAGCGACCATAAATTGTGCATGGTAATTCCCTTCGCATAATCGACCATTCTGAATCCGTGGTTCGTTTCCGGAGGGGATTGGCAAAAAAAAGGACAACATTATTAAAGGGCGATACGTTGTACGGAGGAGTTGGTGGAGAGATGGTGAGGAGCGACTTTATACGATTAAATGTTAGATTTAGGCTTCGTTGCTCATGTTTACTGTGCTTTTATGCTCTTGCTTGCTATATTTCACAGGATTGGGCTTCCGTCCGCTACCGTCTGAGGATAATGTCGAGAGCACGCTGATTTGGTACAAGGGCACGGACGAGAAGAACTACAAGATGTGGACGGACGCGTTGGATGATTTTCTGCAAGGTAAGAATCACTGTGACAGGTACCGTCATCGGTATTCGTTTGAGTACCTGTGTTATTTTTCACCACAATTGGAGATCATCAAGGAGGGACGGTATGGTTAAAACGCTACACTCACATGGTATTGCGCTGAAAACAGCGTACTAATTAATAAAATAATGGACCAATGGAGCAGTGCCAGCTGTTCTACACGCAAACACTGGGACCATCGAAGTGAAGCAGTGTTTCTATTTTCGTATTGTTTATGACATTTACACCCTGATCGAGTTGAGAGTGTCCACTAAGCTGGGTATACTACCGTCATATAGGACAGCTCAGGCGATGAGAGCGGGGCAACCGAAAAGATGCTGAAGAGGCAAAAATTACAAAAATACATAACAACCAACAATCCCGCGCTCACATGATCGCAATGGAGCAATATTTTATGCATGGTTTCTCCTTTTACTTTTTACTTTCGGTACTTTTAATTCAGCTCCTCATGGCTAGACATAGCACGAGCTCTGTCCGTTCAATATTTGCTCCTCAATTAAGGAAAGGACGGTTCATTCTCGTGCGCTCGGTTTTGTCTTGCGATTTTGGTTTGGGATCGAAAGGTTTATATTTAGACTTTTTGTTCCCAAAGAATCCTAAGCAAACATGTGATTTAATGTGTTTTCTCCCTTGCTACGGTTGAATGACACCTAGGACCTGGTATCGTTTGCTCTCCATTAACAATTGGGGATAATTTTTAGATCCAATTCTAACTCCTACAAAAATGTGCATTTTCTTGTCCACTCTGCTCCGGTGCAGATTACCGAACTCCCGGACAGGTATCGGGCCGTGGTCAGAACATTTACAACTGCGACTACAATCAGCCACCACCGAAGGGTATGGTGTGTGACGTGGACATCAAGCAGTACGGACCGTGCACGCTCGAGAACCACTACAACTACCACAAGAGCGCTCCGTGCATATTCCTAAAGCTGAACAAAATCTATGGCTGGGTGCCGGAGTTCTACAACGAATCAAGTAGCTTGCCCTCGAACATGCCGACCGATCTGAAGGAGTACATCAAGGAGAAGGAACAGAAGGAACTTCACACGGTAAGGCAGTCGACAAGCTCTAACCAGGAGCTCCTGTCCTGTAATGAACTGTACCTACTTGCAGATGAACACTGTGTGGGTTTCGTGTGAGGGTGAGAACGCGGCCGACATCGAGAACGTCGGTCAGGTCCAGTACTATCCGCGACGCGGATTCCCCGGCTACTACTACCCGTACGAAAACTCGGAGGGTTATCTGAGTCCACTGGTTGCAGTGCACTTCGAGCGGCCTGTTCGTAAGTATCTGTTTGCTGTTATCCTTGGTTTAAACAAAAAACAATGTCTATACCTATCATCGATCTATCTTTTTAGGTGGAATTATTATCAATATTGAGTGCAAAGCCTGGGCCCACAACATCAAGCACGACAGACACGAACGAATGGGAACTGTCCACTTCGAGCTGATGATTGATTAAACCGATCTCACCGCTTCCAAATAATGATGTTGCATTAGCGCAATGCGATCGTGCGCTTCACTTTCTGTTTTGCCATGATCGGTACGCCCGGTATGGTAGACGATCGTATGCAGCCAAAAGACCCAGAAAAACCCTACAAAACCAAGCCAAGTAGCTACCGTGCCGGCAGCAGCAGCTATAAGCAGCACCTAGAATCTCTTTTCGCATCGTGGATGCTGGCAATCAATACACCCTCACCCTCAAAACATCTCTCTTCCACGATACGGCGTGCAAAAGCATGTTTGCATACAGGAGAAGCCTTCGGGCATTATTTTTATCAATCGTTATCATGCAAAAACTTTTAAGATAGTATGTTATTAATTTTTGCTGCTGCTACGCGTTTCAGTTTTATCTCCTATCAAGACCACTCCTGGGAGCAGTCAGTGTTTTTAAAACGTAATATCTCTTTATCGTCACAATTGAGCTTTCATGTCTAAAAGAATCTCTATCTTTGTACGCTTTATTGAAGCTTACTAGAATCTCGTTATCTCCAGTTTTTTCGATTATTAAAAGCTTCAGCTTACAGCAACATACCGTTCTTGGCGATCTCCACGATCGTAATACCAGGAAAGGTATCAAGGTTAGGTATATTAATGCAAGGATAACTAAGTAAGAGGAATTTCAAAGAGAACGATTCTTGTACATCTGTAAATAAATCGTCGCGAGATCAAGATCACGTATAGTGCGTGTGGATTGCTTCATCTTTAAGATTGCGAGCTGGAACATTTAATATGCCGGAAAGCGAATTAGCATACTGTTCGTACGTTACACCGCACTAGCTCGCTTTGCCACACGTATTTATCTACCCGTTCATTTTATGCTACTGCCAGCTGAGCAATAACAAGCGACTAAAAATATCCAACCACTGTTCATAATCGCTCGAACGAAGATCACATTTTCATCGTCTAGTAACGCTTAGGTAAGATGCGTAAACGTTTCGCCCCATTGCCAATGATCTATTCGTTTTAGTATTACTGCACTCGGGTAGAGCAGGTTTATGATAATGAATAGAAGGAGCGCAGCAAAACAACAATATCCCACCCAATAGTTCGATCGTACTTGAGGAAAAAAAGGAAAATTATTTTCTGTTTTATTTTGTTAAAAAATTTAAACACAGGCGTGTTAAAAGCAAAACAAATGATCCAAGGGAACAAATCTAGAGTAGTAAACAGAGAAAGATATTTTATTAAATGATAGAACATCATCAACCGCTGAGAGAGCGGTACAGTAGACAGCATCTAAAGGACAGTCGGAAGATGTCATTGAATCAATAACAGCACCACCTACAACAGTTTACAAAACGGGAATCGTAAATGTAGCAATAGCCCCTCTTTTTGATGTCTTTTACCTAGCATTCTTCTCCGTATGACTCAAGTGCCAATAGTAGTTTTCCGTAGACAGATTTGAGCTATCTTGGGAACCACTCAACTGACCGTTGCATTCGTTGAACTGCAAGCGCACTACAAAACACCAAGGAAAAGCATGAGTTTCTATTTTTACACGCATAGATGGCGCTGTCACCTCTCAATGAAAGCTCCGACAGAGCTCGTTAACCTGAACAAGGAAGGAAATCATTGTGAGTTTCAAACCATCAAATCTACATTGGTGATGAACAGAAATGATTGGACAAATATTAATTGGAATATTTGTTTTATAAAATGTTTTAATTATTTTGCTACGAAGTCAGTTTGAACCCTATCATTGTTTTAATAGAAACTGACGCAAGCTTCTTTCATAAGTTTTCGTTTGTCAGAAATGGATAATTCTAACTTTCTCTCGAAGTCAATCAGTTACGAATGTTGTTATTAAACAATTCTTCATAGCTAATATGCATTTGATTTATGCCCTTCCTTTTTTACAAATATCATAGAAAAACAAAAAGTCCCCCTTGTAGAATAGTTGTACAGTTTAGTTCCCTCGGTGCATCCCTCCTTTTTAATGTATCTCTCACAGCACGCATGGGTGTGTTTGTGTACGTGTGTATGTGTGTTTAGATTTGAATGCACTAGCAGAGCGTTGTTTTTCTTCTATCACTAAACGTCAAATTATTGCATAAATTATTCTTCCCACAAGAGTCTAGAACTATTTCGTCCAAGGAATCTAAATTCCGCTCTAATGTTACTATTGTTTGTTTGGTAAATTTGAATTGTTTCAGTCTATCTAGCCATCACTCGATCGTGGGAATCAAAATACCCCGAACATCATGTTATGAATCTCGATAGCAATCGTCGAAACGGACAAAAAAGACAGTAGCAAGATAGCAAGTGTTTTGCAAGTAGGCAGAAGCATTGCCGAAGTTAGGTAGAAAACAATAAAACTAAAGAAACAGCTTTTCTTCATCTAAAATCGAATCTCTTTATCCACCAAATGAAATGTAAGAGGCAGAAGAACTCTCTCTCTCTCCTGAACATGGTATGGGTGAAAAAGGGATTAAGCATTGATAGTACACACGCAGTTTAGCAGTCCTGGTCTCTTTCATCATACTCGGTGCAAGGCTGTAACGGTAAAGGGATCGGTGCGTCATGGCAGCATACAGCGCTAGTGGGATGCAATACTTTAAACTCCCGATACAGCGGCCATCGTTTTGCCCTTCCGCGGCATTGCTATAGATAGTGCTATAATCGCAAAAAACAAAAGCAAACTGTAAGAAGAACTTGCGTATCTGTAATACCAATCGATCCGAATAAAGATTACAAAATAGAAAGGCCATGTCGCGGTGTGAATGTGTGTGTCTGTATATTATTGGGTTAGAAAAGCAAGGGCGATGGAGTGGTCTACCATCGTCTCGAACTGAAGGCGCCACAGGGTGAGTGCGTGTTGCGTCGGTCGTGTATGTGATGAGCCTTCTATAAAGTAATTCCCATTTAAACACTTGTGGCAAATGGGTATCATCATCATCGGGAGCAATTATCACCGCGATTATCATTGACGGGTCGGGTAAGTACAGGGTTGAGTATCTGTTGCTAAACTGAACTAGCTGCTTGATAAAGTATTTCTTGATAGATAGAGTTTTCTTTTCCTATAGGTAGAGTTATCGCTCATGCACTAAAAACTCAAAAATTAGTGTGTGTAAAGTTAGATAGGAAATAACCAAAGACAAGAAATGTAAAAAGCAGCAAATAGCATCGCGAAGGCATCACGAAGAAATGTTCACCCGATGCGATAATTAATATCGAACATCATCACAGCTTGAAGTGACACTCAATTGGCAATCGATCTTCCATAACATGCCTTTGACGAAGCACCAACAGCAGTTAAACACATCCTGCTGGTCTACATTAAACAGCAAAATTGTTAGCATTAGATAAGTGCCAAGACTCTGCAGGACATTTTGTTGAGCCACCGTTGGAAGTTCATTGCTTACAGAACTGCAGTTTAAATACCCTTGACCTTATTTTACTACCGATTTTCGTTTTTTTCTCTGTAATGAAGATGTTTCAAATACTAACGAAATAAAACAATCGTTTAAAACATAAATGCAAATAGCAAAAAGAAATATATAAAACAATAAATAGAAATCATTTGGGTCAGTCATTTCTTCGGCCATTGCTATGCATTTAAAGAAATTAAATGAATTTCCATTTATGCGCTGGCGTCCGGAGCCACCGCAATGTGGTTCATGTTATCGACGCTCGTTCAGGGATATAAATTATATCCCTATACCAACATTCGTGGCGAACCGTCCATGTCTGTTCGCGATACTTCCCGAGTTCTTATGCAACAAAAGCGTTGATGGATGAGACTGTTGTTTATCCTGTGTTCTTCTACCGTAGAGTCGTTTCATTGCGCTAGTGGTCGATCACAGTCACACAGTTATGATTACGTTGCTTGAACCATACAAAAATACACCACAAACACCCCTTGTCGCAATGCATGAAAATATCGAACCAGACAGGCTTCGTCGACGTCATCAATGTCAATGATAAGCTTTGCGATTACGGCACTCATATTTTATACGATGTTACTCTAACTGGAAGACAGTTCTGCACAATTCCATAGAAGAATACCGCTTTTCAAACACATTCCTCCTACTTCATATGATAGAATATGTATCGCAAAGCATAAATAAAATCGTTTGAGATGAGAGCGTGGCAGCAAGTAACCTTCAACCGAACCGTAGTGAATCCCTAATCGGTGATGGATACTGCGCCAAAAAATCGAGGCTACCTTGCGGAATGAACGTCCAAACCAGATTAGATAATTCTTTATCGGCGCTCTCAACTTTGCTGAAATTCGTACGCGTTCGATCGGGTTTGATCATCATATGAATTGGTAGAGGACGAATATTCCTCTTCTTTCAAATACGTTAAAATACGTTCAAATACGTATCTTTTCAGACACATGAATCATGCTCAATGAACCATTCTGTTTTTCATTATTTTTTTGCGGCACAATAAAAAGCTCGAAACTGGAGCATGGTAGAAATTTGTCAGCTTGACTGCAAGACTGTCAACAAACTAGTTAACAGCTTGTGTCGAATATATTTATCCTTCTAGTTTTGTCTTTGAGTGGTAGCAAAACTTAAATGAGTAAATCAAACAAAAACATGTGTGTGTCTAATTAAAAAGTTAGCTGAAAAGCCATTACAGAAGAGCTTTCTGTTACACTGAGACCTACAATTTAACTGACAATGAACAATAATATTTCGTTCAATGTTTTTACTTAGTTAATATCTCATATTTATCAAAGTGAAGGTTCACTGAGGGTTCGGAATTTCACGAAAATCTTCTATGGTCGTTGATCGATGCGTTTTTGTTATGCTTTCGAACTGATTTTCAATTAGTATATCCTTTCAAATCAACCCGTATCAGAGTGTGGCATATGATTTGTATTCCCATTACCTGCCAAATGCCATGAATACGCAAAAGGCTCGCCTACGTGAAGATCATCAAAAATCATGTCAAGATAATTTACATCACACGTCGACCATTGTCACCTTGCCTTCTCACGTATGTATTAATTAAGTTATGTCTTCTAGCGAGAGTCGTTCCATTGTTCTAAAATGAAAGTTGAAAATCATTACAAAATAATGAAATGAAGTAAAAATTGTCTTTTCGACCTTTAGTAACCGATGGTAAAATAAAAAAAAATATTATAAACCTTACCTCACACAAACAGGGCACTCATTTGGGGCAGCGTATCAACATGGTAACTGTGTCGATGTCAGCTCACGACCAGAAGGGAGGTAAATTTACGGTTTTGAACGGAAGGAGATGGTCGAGGCCGGTAATACGAACCCGGTACAATCCGGTTATATCCCATTCATGCTTGTCCGCATGCGTGCTTCATTAAGCTGATCTCGAGGTGTTTTGCGGTTCGTCGTGTCCGGCTTGGCCGTTGGCAAAGCTGAAGACTTACTTCTGCGCCTATGAAGTTTGCAGCCGTGTCACACGTATGCAGAGCTTTCCTGATTGTTTTTTCACACAACAAAGATACAAAAAATAAATGCCATAAGTATTCTAAGACAATGTTTCAGACTTTTGTTACAAAACATCCACAGTTTTATGCATTGCGCTGACCGATGCATCTCGTTCATTTCGTAAACACATGGTGTGGTATGATCCGTAGGTCTCGCATCTTTAATTGCCCTCCAAATAGTATTTCGCTCGTGCTCTGGTTTGATTTCTACGACGCCCACACGGCGACGGAAATATGTGTCTCAATGACGGTAAATCTGGGACTGGTGAAGCAGCTAAAATAAACCTAACAGCGCCTTTTTAAACATTACCTCTACGAAGATGTACTGTAACATTATTTGGCAGCGTGTACAACTGAAACATATTAATATTTGCAACATGATCATGGAGACGGATATGATACTAAGCATTCTGTAGCACAAATACAACCATTTCCCTGTCATCATTATCATATCATGATATCAGCAGCCTCATGTAGAGCGTAATCTTTTTCGCCTCTTGGACCCACTGGTATTTGAGATGTCGATAATTACATCCAATGTAACACACCCGATCAACAAACCCGTCGCAACAAGCCCCCAACTGTACGGACACGGTGCAGTGAGAGTTCCTACCGGTAGCCTTTGGATGTGCCCGGCTCAAACTGAACGAAACTAGTTCCTCCCGATTCGAGTGAGTCCACATTCACAGGTAAACCCAAGGTGCCCGTGCTGTGTCCATCGTCATACTCACGGTGTCTTCTCATGCTTGGTTCAGCATTCTGAGGGACAAATTACGAGGCGATATCGTCAGCCGAACTGAATCAAAACAATGCCCCGGCATGCTCCACATAAGACAAGGTGCATTTTACGTAAAACTGGTTTTCTGTGCGAGAAGACGGTTGAACCGAAACCAAACTTTATTCACGCAACACTATCCATTTCCAGCTGAGTTTTTTTTCTGAGAAATGATTTAACCCTGACAGACAACGTGCACCACGATCACGAAGGCCGCCAATTTTTGGAGCCCTTTATTACAGGACTGTAAATGTTGAAACAAGAGCAACAGGCGGTAGAGGGGTTGCATGAAGGTGGTAAAGGTATACAACCGAAGGGGGTTGAAAATTTGGAAAGGGTAGTGGCCCTTTTTGAATGACTTTTTTCAGACGATCGACAGCGTGCGTTAATCATACAGTGCACCACATAAAAAAGATTTCAAACGATGAAAAAGTATAATTCAAAACAAACTATAATAATATGTTCTCAATTTTAAACACCATTTTAGCTACAATAATCACGTGAGATTTCAATGAGAATTTAAGACCAGATAAGCCTCTCATGTTTCAACTGCAAACGAAACCAGTCTATCATCCAGAAAAAAGGTTACGACACGTTTCGTACTAAATGTTCGTCGAGATAAAAGGGTACATCGATTCCCGCAAAAAGGTTCCTGTAAAAGTTGCTGTACCTTTTATTTTTTAATGATTACCTGCCATTGCTGTTATCAGCAAACTACGAAACATTGCTATCAATCTACGAAACCAGTTCCATTAAACACTCCATCAGTGACGTCACTGCTCCATACTGCAGCCATCTTTTGCGTGCCGTACTGTGCCGGTGGTGTGCCGGATTCGTCTTTATCAAACGATTAAGTCGCGCTGCGTGTGCAGTAGAAAGAGCGAGAGAGTTACACATTAAAGGGGTTTTCATCTCCGTTTGGGGAGTTTGCTTAATTTATCGAGGGAAACAGAAACAGAGTTTATACCTGTTTAAATTTCTAAATTTTTAAAACAATTATGAGTAGTTTAATGGAAAACAAGCTAAAAAGAAAAAAAATCTTGGCAATTCTCAAGAAATTTCAAACTTGTTCCCTTTCTATCACGAATCCCAACGGACTCTCAGTGTAAACAGTGGCTAATTTCGATTAGTAATAAACAGTACAACTAGCACCACCCCACACACTAACCCTGTAATGTGGCCTCTCTCGCTCACATTCACACATCGGGCGCGGTTGTGAATCGGTTTCCGAAACGCATCGTAAACAGGACTGGCGCGATCTAACAGCTGTCAATTGTCTCTCGGTCGTCCACATGTGCGTACACGTCTGGCAGAAAAAGCGCGCCCAGCAGCAGTAAGATCGGATGCCCAGTTCGATTTGGGACTGGAGCAACTTGTGTTAAATCCCGCGTGTGCATGTGTGTCTGTGGCAGTGCGTGGCAGCGTCTGTGTAAAAGCAATACAACCTCCACTTTTTTAATCCGCTTTCCACGCGACACGTTAAAAAAAGTAACAAATCGCAGTTGGCGGTGTGTACTTTCGATACCCAAGTACTTAATCATTTGACATTTGCCATATGTGTTGTTTGTTTATATAGGGTGCAGTGTTTTTTTTAAGTTAGTTGCTGGCGTCGTTTAAATTTTCTCTTAGAACACCCCCCTCCTGAAGACAACCCTTATTATTTGATCGTTTTGCTCGTCTTGTAAGATTGTTAAACGATTCCATAATTTAGAATCATTACTCCCTTTACCCATGTGCGGCCCGAGTTTCCAGTGCAATTAAACTACAAAGCAAAAGAAACCATATTTATTTAATTTATATTCGCCTTTAACCCCAGCAGCAGTTAAACCAATCGGAAGCCAAGAAGGCAGAATCGTGTCGTGATAGTGGAACAAACAAACCGCAGTGGCCTGTTTTTTTGCAGTGTAGCATTTGCAAAATAATTACGGATCTTTACTTACACACGGTGTAGCAGCATAAAAATGCCTGCAGAAAAACGTGCTAGTCAACCGCGGATCGTGCGAACGTACGAATTTCCAACGAAACCCGAAAAGCAAACGCTTGGCCAGTATCTCTACAACTCGCAAGATGGCAAAATTCTTGGCCGCACATCAAAAGGCTGGGGTGAGTACGACACAGAGATAATCAGTGGCAAGACAAACGCGTTCGCTAGTGGACATCTTCAACATCTCGGTGATGAGTATTCCGGCCTTTCCGGCCTCACTGCAGTATTTCGATAGCGATGATCCTTCATGTGCCTTCCCTACCCATTACCAATCGGCCACTTGAGGAGGCCTTGGAAGTGTTTAAACACTTCTCCAGCCTGCTCAGCTCGTCCCGTGGCTGATAACGTTATCAAGGCAACTAGGGTGCTCACGAGTTTTGTGGGGACCGTTTACTTGGCTGCGGATGCATACACGCGCGCTCTTGCGATGGCATAGTTCCGCGATAAGAGGCTCCAAGCCAGAGTGAAAGAATTATCCCTCACCTCACCAGTCATCCTGTACCGAACAGAACAGAACTGGCGTTAGTGTGTATGTTTTATAGTAGGTTTAGAAAATGCAACACCGAACCGACATGGTCACATGAGACCCGAGTGTTTGAGTGTTTTATAGGTTTCTGTGAAAGTTGACTACGAAACACTACAGGCACGTGTCAAAAACATAATTACCTAATAGTTATCAAAAGAGGGACCTACCCCGTTGTGCAGTCATCAAGTCGTTCGGTTCAACAACTCTCATATGGACTGAACTGCCAGCCCTCCCCTAATTTGAATTGCTCATATTGTTAATGGAAGTTCCATATATACTATCAATAAAGTCTTCTGTCTTCCCAAGGGAATTTAGAATCAAAACAAACAACAAAAGTAGAATCTCCAACTTTGCAATAAACTCTCCTTTCCAGGCTCTACAATAACTTTTCCCATCCCGAGATTGAGGTGCACGATGATAATAATTTCGCCATTCTACCTTAGCTAATGAAATGTCTCATTAGGAGCCAAATGTTAACAACCGCTCAAGCATAATGATTATCATTGATTGTATAACTTTCAACTGGGCCATATGAAAGTGGTCATCCAAGCCCCTAATCCGGGTCTTTTGAAACGCTAGCCTCTGGATTGGCAAAACAAAATTATCCATGCAATTAGTACTTGGATTTATGCTTTGGTTTTGAATTATTTAACTAGATCTAACGGGTTGCAGCATCTACATTTATTTGGAAACCGGAATCGATATGGTTAGATGCTTCTTCAAGTAGCTTTTTTTTGTTGGTTTATGTCTTACTAACCTTGAGCTCTATATATGTTTCCATGCTTTGGCGATGTTGTTCATCTGCAGTAACGATTGCGCGTGTAGAAGCAGACATTGTTTACTTATGCACTTCCAGCGAGTATCTCAATTACTCCAGCAAACCTAGCTGTCTAGCATTGCATGTAAATTTGGATGTTTAAAAGGAACATTTTTCAGATTGTTTTGGCACCCTTCCTGCCATGACCAGCACGACATTCTTCCAAAGTAGATCATCACGAACACTGTCGACCATCTGGCAGCGATTCTTGCTCTTCTGCTACCTACTGCTTTTCTACATTTAAATTTTTTTGGAGCTCTAAAAATAACAACGCAAAATCTCATGCAAAATCCATGCCCGGTGCTACTTATCGCTCCATTTCGTTGACCGGTGAGGCACAACCATAATTTAGCACGCCCAACAGGTGTCTCCAAAACTGGTGGAGCTGCTCCATAAGGCAGCACAAACCGTGCACTATGTAGGCGAGGGCGTTTTGGTAAGATTTTCCGTAGTATCAGAACCGAACTCGCAGCATGGTTGTACTATTGACATGGTGTGGTGATAGAACCAAGGTCAATATACAGTATAAATGGGTCGTTGTACGTCGTCGTCGATGCTGTAACGGAGCCAAGTAAGTTAAACAGAGGGCCTGGCACGATTCGAACCGGCCAATATACGCTTATTGGACGAGAGAGGGGAGGTTCTCTGCAGTAACTTTGTTGAATTACTTTTCTATTCACCATTATCGCCATACTATTTTCTGCTCACATGTAGTAACATCTCTCCGGATCTTATCAAGCACTGGGCCCGAGCCGGGATGAATCATTCGCGTATGAAACGGACAATGATTATGCTTTTATTTTACTGCCTCTCATAGCGTCTGGAGCGAAAAAGAAGCCAACTGCACACAACAATGCCAAGGAAATAACACAATTGAAGACACCTTCCCATCTCTTAACCACTCCACCACCATACAAGAGCCACCCCTCGTCACCGACCCGCATCTGGCGTTATCTTGATGGCACTTAATTCGGTCGGTCCCTGTGTGTTTGTCTCTCACCGCTCGCTTGCCATTTAATTAGCGGATACGCCAGTTTCGGCTGGCCTGCTGTTTGCGAAGTGGTAAAAGTGTGAACCAAAAAGAGAAAAATCCCCGCAAGCGACCGAAACGGAAGAACGCCCCGGATCGGGCGTCTCCACCCTCCGGAGAATCTCACCTTCCAGCTCATGCTATCGGTTAGGGGGAAGTGGAGGGATGTCAAGTGCATCTGCGAGATTAAAATCCACTTTCGTGCGTTGCTTTTGCAGGCGTTAAATTAGCGATAGGAAGGAAATGCAACGTATCTCGAAAGATCGATCTCGGGAGGATGTTTGGCCATCGTAGACTAGGAGGTCTCTCTGGCGGAAGAGATGTGGTGTTCGTCTCTATTTAGCAGGTCCGATTGTTTATGTATCGTTTAGGGACGGCTTTGGTATTCCAACCTGTTTCTTCCTTCTCCATCCTCTGTGTATCCATTTTGCTGGAGCGAAAAGTAAATTGAAGCCGTGTCTATATGATGAACAAATTAGTGATCGAATGATAGATTCGCATCGTGCGCAGTATTTTCGATTATCGAAGGGATTGTGTTGGACGAATAGAAAGAGCAGAGCTCATCGCGAGGTGATGTAAATAGCGATTTAATGTGTGTTTACGTTAGAGAGCTATTCTCTAGTCAATAGTTTGCCTAATCTTAATGTCAAATTGTGGTGACTATGATGACCTTAACCTAGTATTTTTTTTAAATATTTCTGGATTATCTCATGTACACCTTAGATATTTGATTTAATTATACTTAATTTGCTACTGTCTAGAAAACTATCTACTTTTTACACAATATCATTAAAATAATACAGTTTTTTTATCATAACTGCTACCTTATCAAGAGATAATTATTGTCATCAGCTATCATTAGAGGAACTCCAAGTGTGCTCTTAAAGTTTGTAACTAAACACAACTATGAAAACAAGCTACTTTTCGTACGCCCATGTTTTTCATTGAACAAGTCAATCGAGGTTCTATAATTACGATCAATATGCGTTTAAAGTCTCGATCAATTTTCTACCCACCGGTTGATCATTAATCGTGAACCCAACCAACCACTTGCCTTCATCTGCATACAAATCAATGCAGTATGTCGTTGTTGTTGTATCCGTTCACGTCAAAACTGCATCGACCTGGTGGGGTTGTAGATCGAGTGGGTGTTACTCGTGACCATCACTGGTGCATTTCCTCCTGTTTCCCGCCAATGCTCGCACCCTTACCGTGGAATGTCATGCATACCGTGCAAGTAATTCGCGTGGGCCAAGTAAATGCTGTTGGGAAATCTTGGGAAAATTGTGACAAAATGCCTGCTTACCTATTCTCGGAACGCTATCATAACACAATGTTGCGCCCAGACCAACAGATCAGCAAATAATTCACACGTGCAAACGATCCGCTTAAATTTCTTCAGTTGTATCCCTTTTTTAAACAGTGAATTTAAATGTGGTTTTCGTGGTTTCAGATGCAAGTAAAAACCCGCTACACACGTTCTTTTTACACAAACAAAACCACACTTTCTCTCTCGCTCATTTTTCTTTCTTTTCTGCTACAACACACGCATACTATCGCACTACCACACGAAAGCTAAATTTAATCGTCCAATTTCAAGCCAGTGTCGTCTAGTTTGTCTTGGTTGATAGCTGCCGTGTCGTAGGTATCAGTGGAATACTTTTTTTCTGGTCGTTGTAACCTTACCCCATTACCCTCGCTTACTACCCTACCGACAACACGGAAGACGTGCAATCGAAGGGTACGAAGAAACGATCGCCCGTTGGTGGGAAGGCTTATTGCGATTGCATCGAACCGGATACGGGTGGTTTTCGGTTTCTAAATATACAGAAAAACCGTTTAACTCACTCAACTATCGACGTTGGTTGGCGTTTGTGTAGCTTGTGTTGTTGTTGTTGTTGTATTGGTTGTTTTGGCAGTTTTCACTCAGGAAAGGAGAAGAGCTTGAGGGGATATTCGGATAACTTGTTTACCTAAATGGTTGGGTTATTGAATGGGCCTGTAAAGGGTTGAAACCTAGAAGCTTGCTGTAACGGTGGCTATGGGCTCCTCTATAAGATTAAAAACTATTGGATGTAAACAAAAACCTTTACCTGATAGCATTAAAATAGCATCAATTACAACATCAAACCGGTTTCAAGTAGTTCAACAGTATACAATCACCTTCTAATGTCCCTAAGATAAGATGGACTGTTGGCAGATATGTGATAAACAGATTGTCACCTCCAATGCAGCTAATAACACCTTCTCCACCGTTGCCTTTCTGGATGAATTTGCAAATATACAGCCATTAGAACGACATTAAAGCACCATTATGCGAAAGACTCAACACCAACCACCCAGCACGGTGCGTTGATGCATATAATTTACAGCCACCCGATAACGAGTGCAATTCGGACTGGGGACACATGCAACTCGGGGGTACATTTGCTCGTGGACACTGTTGATCACATTAATTGTCAACGAGCTTACAATCACGGGCTCGAGTCGTTGGCGTTACTATGTGCTTTTTGATTAAGATACCTGCTGTTGACGGATGATCCACTTATCGCGATATCGGAAAGGCTCACGTTCCAACCACTTTTAAAGCACAAGATTAACGTCTTCTTGCTTACACATCACCCTTTCTCTGTAGCCCAACTACTGTTCTTCTATGCCTGCTTCTACATCGTTCTGGCGGCACTGTTTACCATTTGCATGCAGGGTCTGCTGGTCACGCTAAACCACCAATACCCGAAGTGGCAGCTTGATGAGTCGCGCATCGGTACCAACCCTGGAGTAAGTTATCGCCCCCAACCGGAAGATGCGGAAGGTATCAATAGCATTCAGTATGTGGCAGCGAACAAATCGGACGTTGCCGTGTGGGTTAACATGATCAACGATTTTCTGGCACGTAAGTAGCGGGGCCCTTAGGGAATGGAGCGCAAAGAGGGACTAATGTTGGTGTACCTTTTTTGTAGCGTATGCGGATCATACATTATTGCCCGGAGGTGGTAAGAATCAGGTCATCTGTGACTTTAATACTCCACCAACGTCTGGAAACGTGTGTGCCTTCGATGTGAAGAACCTTGGCCCCTGTTCGGCAGCGGCAGGATACAGCTACAACCGATCGGCGCCTTGCATTTTCATCAAGCTAAACAGAGTAAGATCCATCTTTTATCTTCTCTCGTCTAGCTGTTATTTGAATTTCGGACTTTTTCCCTTAGATTTACGGCTGGCAGCCCGAGTTTTACGAAGATGTCGATGAGCTGCCCACCGACATGCCGGACGATCTGGCATCTCACATTCGTTCGCTTTCCGTCGCAGACCGTCGACAGGTGTGGGTGACATGTAAGGAGCTCACCAACAGTGACGAAAACCAGCTCGGACCGATCGAATACCTGCCGAGCCAAGGTTTCCCAGCATACTACTACCCATACATGAACATTGACGGCTACCTGAGCCCACTCGTAGCGGTACATTTTGCACGACCGAAACGTAAGTCATCCCCAGCCTTTGCTCATGTAATCCCTCCGCATGACATTATCTTGACTCACCTTCCTCTTTTTGATTGCAGCGAAAACGACTATCAGCATCGAGTGCCGTGCCTGGGCGAAAAATATTGTCTACCGCGGGGGTAGCCGTGATCGGGCCGGGTCGATGCAGATATTCCTGCGTATCGATTAGATAGCGCTGCGGCTGAATCCCACCGACCAAAAGGCATTGGGAGGACATCGGGCGAACACTCCCAAACACTTCCTCCTCCCTAGGTGACAATGTCGAATTGTTTCATTTTTTTATGTTGTTTCGAGAGGTTCGGAAAAGTTTTTTGTTGAACGCAAAGAATATATTAGAAAAACAAATTACATACAGCAGAACAACAGCATCCGCTTAAACCCGCCATCATCCTTCCACAACATGTGCTATGAAGAGTTTACTTAAACGGTTTAGTGAAGTGAGAAAATAAAAGTACAATATGGTAAATAAACTATTTACGGTTAATTTATACACAAAAACACGCTGTCGCGGTTTGATGCGATTTCAACCGGTCCAAATTTGTATGTGAAATATTTCATGCATGCAAGTGGTGAAAAGTTTCAATCGCTCTTGCCGCGTGTGAGCCTATTATTTTAATTCAAAAGTGAACGGTTATTTTAGTCGGACGATTAGTTATAGAAATCTTTAAGAGACGTTCAAAATACCACCTAAAAGACGTAAAGTAACGAAAATAGAACCTACATAACTATAAGAAATAAGAGTTATCACCTTAAAGTATTCCATTTACTTTCAAGTGACGTTAGCCGTTTCATTTGAATTGGTTTGAGGGTTTATTCTGTTGTTTGGTTTAGTTTGTGATAGGCGAGAAATCTATGTACTTGGAAATAGATGCGGCTTCAATACAATCCACACCTTGTACGACGTGTATTTGCTTTTCTCTTGGCGTCCCCTTTAGCTTTCCATCTTACAACAACACTCGCCGCACGCCGCCCAATACTTTTTGGAAATATTTTATGAACTAGTTAACGTTTGTATCACGATAATGTTATCTTCTTACTATCTTCTTAAAGGTTCTTGTGTATGTTTTTGCATGTGTCTGTGTTCCTTATTGCTTATTCGACATAACAACTGGTGTGTGGTAGTACTGCGTTTTGTTTTTTACCCTACTTAAAGCATTGCTCATATCGAATAGTTTAACGATCTTTCGATCTGCTGATCACGTCTTGTGGTTCGTTTCTTATTGGAATGCTGATATACATTAATACCGTGCGCAATCGAATGTGGGTGCATTTCGATAAGCATTCCAATCCGCCGTCTTTTACTTTGATCGGTTTTGCTTGTTCCACACTATTTTTATCCCGTCTGTATGCTTTATTGTCAAATCTTTTGCACATCACTCACCCAATTGGTTTTATTGCTTTCTCGATCGACACAATTTACTTTTCTCCAGCACATAAGAAGCAATCTTTCATTCCAGCTGTTCAATCTAAAAATTTTAAAGGAAGTACCATATCTCAAACAGGCAAATGGAGTGTATGGTATTCTTTTGCCGATAAGACTGCCTTCTTTGCAGCCGCTAATAGTGTCGGATCAGCCCAGCGCTTTTGAACTGAGCGATCTCATAGAAAGTGCAACCACTGGTTCGCTCATCCTCTATTCAACATCACAAAATGTTATCACAAAATACTATCGGATTTTCTCGACTTTTGTAGCAATCTGGTTGCGTTCCGCTCTATCACTCGCTGGATGTGCCCTAGTTCTCCCGCCAGGGGTCTGTTTCACAATACATGCGATCCACATTCTCTTGAAGCAATTTTTGTTGTTCTACAATGATAAGATACGATTAGTAGAATAGTACAGGAATTAGGTAGTATCAAGCGGGGAGTTACATTTCTTACCAGGTGAAAGATTGGCGATGACACTCTGCTTCACAAGAAACTCGTTGCACAGATCCCGCGAAAGCCCGAATGCGTGCATATTGCACGTGAAACTTCTACAACCATATGAAGAATCGGTTAAGGGAAGCGTCTAATAAGTTACCTTCAACCGGTGTCACATACCCCAATTGGCCAAAGCTAAGATTTTGATGGTAATGTTTATCTTCTTGCAACTCCGCCGGATCAGTCCTATCGCAAGCACTGGTAGATGAGGATTGTTCCAATTCCGGAACGGTGAGTGTCGTGGCACTTGCTGCTCCTTCTTCCGTAATTCCCAGAAATGGATCTCCTGTGTTAAGGACGGTTCCAATGCCTTTGGACGATTGTTTTAGTTGTGATGGCGGTGCACTCGGGGAATGCTTGACGGTTGGTGGCACCGGCCGATGCTTACGTTCCGTCTGGAGTGCATCGAAGAAGGCTGCATTCCAGAAACGCAACGTTTGCCAGATCGGTTGATCACGCAGATAGGTGTACAGGTACTCCCGGTACGGATCACAGCCCGGTACATCAACTATATGGTAGACAATCGAACAATAGAAGTTAATCAGCTGGAATTCAGAGCCTACTCTCAACTCGAGACTTACTATCATGGTAAAAAGTAAAGCACATGTTCATAAGCGTTTTGGCCGGAGAGTAGTCCTCGCTTTCGGCACACTCGAACAGCACGATCGCGAAATACTGAATCAGTGAGTAAAACGTTGATTCGTCCACACGCTTCGTTTTTGCGCGTTGTGCATTGACCAAACGAGAAAACCACAATCGTCCCGTTTCCGTCTGTGAAAAGAGTTAAGCGTACAGTTGATTACAGCTTCCCTGCCTATTTGTCATGCAGTACCATCAGTGGCATTCAATCGATACAGAATGTTTCCCCCGTGCATTCTTTTGCTTCCAATTCCATCTACAACTCACCCTTGCAAACTGTCCAAAGTCCGACTTTAACTGGAGCGTTATGCTGGAGCTGTCGTGGAAGAGAATGCGCACGAACCGCTTCATAAAGTCCAGCACCGCCTCCTCCGATTGGCTGTCGAGGCTGATGGAGGATGCCCACGATGGTACCGAGTTTTCCGACTCCGACCGGATCCACATCTTCAGCTCGGAAGACTCAAGCGTACCGCTGAAGGCGCACGATTCATTGTCACTGGTGGAGGCACTGCTCGGAATACCTGGCCAACGGTCAAACGCACGGAAGGTAAAACAACGTTCGCACATTCCAGTCTAATTCCCTAGCTCTCGTGCTTACCTAGCCGCGGTTCACGTCCTTGGTAAAAGTCTTTGCCCCAGGGAAACCCGTCCGGTGTCGCAACGGTGTTGATCGCACCCACTTTACCAGCAGTCTCGACAATATCTGCCCCCCCTCCCGATGGTTGGGGTGACTTGGAATCGAGCGAGTACGAGTTCTGGCTATAGTTGCTGTGGCTAAAGTCGGCACTCAAACTGTGCGATGGTGCTCGTTCCGTCACTTTTTCCTCACTTTCTTTGCTAGCTGCGATTGGTTTGGCCGTGGTTGTAGTCATCGCTGTTGGCACCGGTTGTGGAGGTGTGCTTGCCGGAGCAGGAGGTGGTAGTACTGAAATACAAGAAAATACCTTCCTCGAGCAACCCTGCTTATTTTACTCTCAAGCGCTTCTGTACGTACGATGCGAAAAGGGTGGATTCCGATAGCGCCCCGAAAGGACCTCCTCGTGCGCTCGTCGTTCCTTCGCCCGACGCAGCTCATAATCGATCTGATGCTCTCCGCGGGTATCATCTGTTGCGAGGTAAATGCGATGTAATGGAAAAAAAATGTAAACCACTCATTTATGTATGTAAATTAATTCTTCTCCTAAAGATAAGTTGGAGTTTAAAGTTTGAACATATACCTGGATGCTTCATGTTGGACGATTCGTACTTGCGCCTCAGCATGTCATCCACCTTCATCTGGTTGCGGTTGGCCGTCGTTTCGGTGTCGGAGGACGAGGTGAGACTGAGGGCGGCATCGATCTGTGAAAGAGTGGCGAAAGGAGATGTGAGAGCTCTTAAGAAACATTCCTTGTATTCCTTGTAGCCATCATAGCCCCACGAACCACTTACTAAAAAGTAACGTCATATCATAAAACTCACTGGGCCACAATTTGGCTTCACAGTTTTACCGAATCCTACGAGTCAACCTTCCGGCACGAAATGAAGCTCAAGGATCTGCAATTTTCAACGACCTTTCTCGACTAACTAGCCGTTATCATCCGCGAGCACTTTTAAACTTCAATGTCAAATGCCTTCCATTCGTCCGAGTAATGGCCCTCACAACCGCTAAAACCATCGGTCAAGGACGCTCGAGCGAACGAGCCATTCCAGCCACATCCAGGGACGTGTCCCATTCCATTCATCTACAACGTTTCGATTCAATTGAAAACC
>KB702127.1:0-23265 GCA_000349165.1 Anopheles christyi | reverse complement strand
GACTCAACTGGCGCAAGTACGATTGCACCTGAAGGCTAACGTTTGCAGGTAGCATAGCCCTCTCCCTTGAACTATGTTATGATCGAAAAAGATCTGCACGTCAGATGGTTTGTGTGTGTGTGTGTGTGTTTGTGGCTCGTCTTGCAAAATGATTACAAACTGACTCAAGCAACCGGTTGGAGATGCTTGAGAAAAACAACGAAACTATTCTGAATGGAGTACTCTACACTAGCACAACTAGAGCACCACACAAAACAATTGCCAATCCTCGGAAATCGCTGCCATATGATTATGACCTTCTCCCACCTTCTTCTGCTCCTCTTCCTCCTGCTCCTTCTCAATCTTAAGCGAAAACGGTAGCAATTCAAAACGCAAAATTCTCAGCGCGTCACCCACACACAGACCGGGTTTGCCTAATCGAGCACCAGTTAAAAAAAAACATAAAGCACTTGCATATGAGCCGTCGGGAGATGACCGAGGTGGCTCATCTTAAAATAGGTACATTCAACCTACAACCTTCCCCCTAGTAGGCACGATTATGGTAAAACAAAATTCATAAAGCGAACAACCAACTCAAGTCCCCACAAAACTCTTTTGCTGCATTTCGCTCGTCTGTATGCTCACGTGCCCCACTCTATGTGTACGTGTGTGTGTGTGTGTGTGTGTGTGCGGGTGGGATTTTTTCTCAGTTAATCATCATTATGCTGCGGTTAAATGGGTGGAGAGAAGAAAGAAACCCCGAACCGAGACATGCAAGGTATGCACGGGTGGCGCCTTTTCTACTTGCGCACCTGTCCAAAACAGACGACGATGCCGCCGACTCCCATTGACCAATCCGAACGACCCCCGATTGTACTTTTGCTCTCGATTTCTGGGCACACGCTTTATCGCAATGGTCGCTTACATGTGTGGAATTAGGTAGCACACGTATGAGCATTGCACGATAGTTTAATGGTGAGAAAATGCGGCAATGTTGCACTGCGGACCATTTTGTGGACACGATACAGTTTCATACAGGTTGAGCGATTGTGTTTTTTTGTTGTTACATTGCGAGTTATAAGAATTGAAATCAGTTCTCTGTGAAAAGAACAGCAGAACAAAGCATTAAAATGATTTCCCAATTCTTTTCCGATTTGTAATCTTTTCTGATTTGTGTTCGTTCACATGGTAGTTGGAAAGGAAATAAGTTACTTCATAGTTTTTAAACTTTGCATGCGAGTAGATTTCTCATGTTTAATTCTTTGAGCTGAATCATCTGGTGTGTATTTATTCCTCGCCACTTCAAGTAGTAACAACATAAAAAGTTATAAAAACACGATTTGCAAACAAACCAACCTCCAAGCCTCTCTCGAAGAGTGCTCCAGTACTGAAGCAAAAACTCAATCAGTCTACAAATCAACCCTACCCCGATGGCAAGGTCGTGAGCAGCTTTAGCAACACCCCAAAAACCCATTGAACTTCTTACAATGCTCGCTTTTCTGTAGGCACTCGCTTGCAGAAAAAAAGGCAGATGAATTCAGATCAATCCTTCTTTACACCTCACGAAGCCACCGGCTGACTGACCGAACACATTTGAACCCTGACCTCTTCCAAATGACCATCCAATGAAGAAGCGTCAGGGAGGCCACCTGAGTCAATGCCGAATACAAAAAAAAAAGGTGAGCAAAAGCCGCACCCTCATCATTCCAATAGCAAGAGCAACACACCAATTGAACCCTACCGCCCTGGCATTGGCCATTGACGATTGATGGCGTTACGTGTTGCAATTTAACGTGTACATTCCCATTTCTTTCCACCAAATGTGGCCCACCTAAAGCAGCTCCAAAGCAGAGTCCCAGCCCAAGTGAAGTGGCTCCAGAAAACAAGGGCTGAATATGTTAATAAATATTCATAGCACTTCCAAAAACAGACTTTTCGATAATTCAAGTACATCTTATCCTTCTCTGAGCTCGTGTTGGTCGTGTCATTTCCCCTCGTCGGGACGGAGGGGGTTGGCAAGTGAGTGCGAACATTGGTCGATTACCAACACTATACAACCAATACTACTGCCGTGTGGCAGTGGCACCAGCAGCTCAATGTCGACTCTGTACACCATTTAAATACGTCAAACAGTAACAATAATACCGCAACGGTGCTACAAAACGAACGTGTACTCTCCTCCCGTGCATACAAAACGCTCGAAAAAAGTAATGCAAAACTGTGGAGGAAGCGACAGCATCTCGAAAAAAAAGCCACAGGCACATCAACCGAAAATCCAAACAACGCCTCCCGAACTGAAGCAACATGATTCCGGACGAACAATGTTCATTGAAAAATCTAATGTTTTGTTAGGGATGTTTTTTTTTTCGCTCAATCTGTTGCGTGTGTTCTTCTAAGGATGGCACAGCCCATATGGGGCAGCATGCTAAAGATGCCTCAACGGCAGCAACAACAAAACGGTGCGCTGCGTACGAATAATACACATCGTCCATTCCCGAAGGAGAATGATTTATGATTTATTTTTCTGTAACCCCCAAAGA
Source organism: Anopheles christyi (assembly GCA_000349165.1). Taxonomy (NCBI): domain Eukaryota; kingdom Metazoa; phylum Arthropoda; class Insecta; order Diptera; family Culicidae; genus Anopheles; species Anopheles christyi. Next base: position 20,746 of record KB702127.1, on the reverse strand, counting down.
GGGGATTGATGTTGCGAGGCGAGCAGCGGCAGAAAAATGATGTTTAGCCACGGGTGAACAACACTCAAATCTCGGGGTGTGTATATTTCGTAACGGTGACACACACACACACACTGGTGTTAGTTTTGCTGATGCTAAACCATGAATGAGACAGAATACAAAGCCGCTTTGACAGGTTCGTCGCTTGTGAAGTCATTTGATTTGCTGAACTCCCTAACAAGCCGAGGTTTTTCGCTGTTTTCGCCTTTTCGAACCGTCCAATCAGCATACCGTCTGTGCCTTTTTTTGCTAATAAGCGATAAAAATCGATTACAATTTCGGACGTCTTTTCTAATCGATCGCAACACAGCGGGTGACATCTTCAAATCCCCAAATTGGTACCATTTCCACGGGTATAGATTTTCTCGCCCCATTGTTACCGCCCTGATCGCAATCGTCACCAGCAGTGGACAGGGTTTTTGATGCGATAATACAAGCACCGAACGATCGAAATCGATATCGATGGTTCGTGATCGCTTTTCTTTCCACCATCACCATTCACCACCAGTCGAATGGTGTTTGTGCGCCAACTTTCTCGAAGCCAACGCTTCCTTCTCCCTTGCCACGAAAGGAAAACTAACCGCAGCCAATACAACATATAAATCAAATCATGCTCATTAGGGAAAATAAATCAAGCCACGATTTAATGCGGCATACTTAACCTCTGGCGCAAATGCGACACCAGGCTCGTCAATATCATCGCGCTGTGACATAAAAGCAACACGATCAACGATTTCAGCACCAATGAGCGCATTTGCCATTCGGAATGGTGAGTTCGGTTTCGATCCCGTCATTGCTAAATTCATTCACCCTCAACAGTTCCCGTGTATGAGGTGTGTGTCACACTCCTTTCCACGTAATTGCTCGGGAGGGTCTAACATTGGGGATTTCCTATTTAGAAAAAAAAAAAACAGGAGTCATAAATAAAACATTAAAGCTCATTCATAAACGATTTTTCGTTTCGTTTGGAATTGATTTCAGGGTTCGAATGATGCTTGTTAAATTGTTTCAACATTTCAACATTCAACATTCAACAACACGAGCAAACAGACGCTCTCAATCGCAAAAGCACGCGCACACACGTCAATCTCGCGGTAACATCATCAGCTAATTAGTTTGCTCGCGCGGACCTTCTTCGCAGATGGCATTTGATTGCTCCTGAAATGGGTGAGGCCGCGCAAGCCAGCTTCCAAGCGCGTCTCACGTGTGGTGAGCATGATTTTACATGATTTTTGTGAAGAGCTCCCCACATGTTGATACACGTCCCACTCAAACACGTTTTGAAATAACTCTTATTTTAATTTGAGGTTGTAAAAATAATTTAAGAAATCAAATGCGCAAATGCCTTGCCTTCGAGCGAATTGTGTAGACTTGTCGCGTCATTCAAATCCATTCCCGCCTTTTGGGTGAAAGTATAATTTCGTCACGTACTGTGACAGATTCCGGGATCATCCCGTGGCGATGATGACATGGGCAGGGAGAAGTTTGATTTGCAATAAACAATTCAAAATTATTTCGCACACCATTGTCCCACTCGCTGGTAGTGAGAGCGTTAAAACTTCAAACACTTTATGAGACAATATTTATGGTAAAATAAATGGAAAAGCAACACACATATACAATCATCTTCAATCATTATCATAAATTTCCCCTGAGCAGCGCGTGTGTATCCTTGCACCACGTTCTCTCGGTGGTAATAAAGCGGTACATTAAAATATATCATCGTGATTCGTTCACCCTCTTTGCCGCGCAACCGTTGTAAATGTGCAATTCTTAAAAGGATTCCCGAGCTTCCGTTCAATGGAGACAACGGTTAACGGTGTTGAGAAATGAAAAAGGCACAATGTGCTTGATCTTCTCTTGCTGCATAGCCGCTGGAGTGGAAAGTGTAAAACGCAATCCCATTCAAAAGCAAAAACGGAGCCGTTTTGGGGTGAATTTCAGCTGAAATTATCATCCTTTCCAACACGATCCGCCTGGGTGGTCCCCGGTAGTTCTTCTTCTGTACCATTATGCAAAAACCCCAAAATCAAAAGGGGACGGAAACGGAGGGATTCTTTGGTGGGGAGCAAAAAAAAAGCCCATCCCATTCATCTTCCGGACCGTCCGGTGCGTCCTTGCGGTGAACGGTTTTATTGTTATGATTATTGTTATTGTCATGCTTGGCACAGCGAAAAGTTGCGTCCCTAAATTCGATTCAATTAATTTTGAACTTTCGGAACGCTTTTTTGTCTCTTTGTTTGCCAATATAACGCTCTTTTGGGGCGAAAAAAATGGGCGGAAAAGTGGAACAATTTCGTTTCGAATAAAGTTTCTCATTTTATGGCGCCAAGGTGTTCAAGGTCAAATGGTTTTGACCCGCGGGTTACAAACGGTTCGTAAATCTTGTACAGCTGATACATTTATAACATTAAATTTAACATTTTGACACAAATGTGATACTAATTTCCAGCAGAAAGTCAAACACTTTCACCTGTGATGTAAATTCTTCTTTCAAACTGAATGTACATCTTGCCGTACGATAAAAAGCAGAGAGCAATATTAATAATCAGTAACAGATCGAGACGCTTCCATATCGAAAGCATATTATCATCCCATTAAGATACACGAATTACCTGATTGCACAATCCAAGTTACAGTGGTATAAAGATAAACAGCAAACAATATTCCCACGCTGCATCGGATGACACAAGTTTTTTTTTGTTAAATTTATTTTACACATTGAAAGCTTCACTATCATGTTTGATCGATTTTTAAAAACAAAACCAACCACTTGATCATCGTACATTGATATTTTAAGCCCCAATTATGATGGTTCAGATTGGGCAGAATAAAAAAAAGTAAAAAAACAGTGATCGTTTCTGTATGCTACCAACTTTTTTGCTGCTTCTCTCAAATCGATCAGCAATCGAACAAAAACGGTCTTATCTGATTTCTTTTTGCAACATGCGCGACCTTAGCTACAACGCATCCAACTCGTTCAATTGAGCTTAACCGTTCGGCTGAAGCGCCGGCTGGGGATAGGGGAAGGCAAGAAGGGAAAGTTAATAAAGCAGACAACATTATCGTAATGGGCTTGAGTCGCAGAAAATTGGCAGTTCATGTTTGAGTGGTTCGCTAATTGAAACGGCATTAATTTAATTTGCTCCAGCTCCAGGGACACGAACATCAAGCAGGGTGGGGAAACGATGCGGGGTCAAACCCGGGAAGGGTCAAACCCGAAATGCATCCCTTGTTCTCATCTTTTTTCCCCCAACTGTCGCAGGCACAGGCACAAGTCGCAATGTTTACATGCTTTACAAGCGACCACCGCACCGATATCGGACGCTGCTTTCGATGATGAGGTAGTATTGTAAATGAATTAATTTTATAGCTTTCCCGATTCGTCGCACGGGGCGGCAGGGACGAACAGTGAACCTGTGTCGTACAAATTAGCTACGCGAAATGCGTACAGCAACGATTTTTTTCCGTACATGCTTTACGTACTACACCACCAAGCAACTGGTGGCCTATTTCAGCAATCGAACGCAAGGATAGAGCTTGAGCTTCGAGGGTGCAGGGTGTACGTATTTTAATTTTGGACCATCTGTAATTTTTGCTTTGCCCTTCTGGTGCGCCCTTTCAATCAGAAGAAGGGTCTTTATTTCCTTTTTTACCGCTTGCTCAACCAACATCAATCAGGCAAATAAAAGCATTACACGAAAAGGTACAAAATACTTACAGCACAAAGGTACACACGGTGTGTCCCTTTACCTTTACCGGCCACTATGAACCAGCAAGCACTAAACCTTTCAACAGAAAAAGAGAGAGAGAGAGATTGATTCAAATAGGGTTAAAAAAACTCATCCTCATGAAAATAAAATCACTTATTACAGTGAATAACAAGTTTAATGGGAACTCATCATCCGCTTCCTTCGCTGTTGTGGTACTAATATAGCACTTTTTCATCCTCCCCTTTTGCCACCTGCCAAACCCCACGCTTCGTCACCCTGTTAAACCAAACAAGCAACCCGAAGGTAATCGCGGATGATGAAATAATCATTCCGTACATCTTTAGTTCCTCCTTTAAAATAAATATCGTCTTTTCTCCCTTTGGCAACGGAACGAAGCGTTCAGGGTTGGTCGCTGATTGTCTCATGACTGCATATGGCAATTGCTTCTTGACGCGCCAAATCCACCCCCTTTCCCCTACCATTAAACGGTAACGCTTCCAACCTCGGGCAACGTGGCTCGTCGCGAATCGATAAATTGATGTGATTTTTCTCATGCACGCATTTTACGCGGGTCCAGTTCACCTCGAATGCCACGCTAACCATCATCATCATCAGCATCATGATCATCGCTACTAGCGCGACTACTAGTGCAATCACTACTGTCAATGCTACCCAGTCATACTTACACTACTTCAGCAGCCATGAAAAAGGTGATCATTTGCTTTAATTTTCACCTCCATACCACTCGCCATACCACACGTGCTGGCAGGAATTTTCCTGAGTGTCTTTTGCAGCTCACAAATAATGCATCGCACCGCAGCACGCGATAATGATGCGCGTCAACTCATCAAAGTGACGATTCGAGTGTATGCGTGTGTGGACGCGCGGGCGATTCGATGAGTAATGGGTGTGAATGAGAGAGTGAGTGAGAGAGAGAGAGAGAGCAGCCACCATACAACGAGATGAGTAATGGTTCCGATGATGATGTTTTCATTTCCGTTCGCTTCCCTCGAGGGTGCACGTGGCGGTTACGGGTGGTTAGGGAAAATGGTACACGCGGATGTTTTCATAGTAAAACACACTGCTGCTGCAAGCAATTATTTCTATCGGTGCAACAATGTCAACTCTCAGTGCTGTTGCAGTCCCGCGCGACAATGCCATCCGCTAGCTACTAGCGTACGATCCATTTGTCATGATATTGTTGATCATCCTCTCATCCGGCTCGATGGATTGAGACTCCATCACAGCCGGCAGCAGTGCTGTACATATCTATTTGTCATTCCTTTTTATTGCCACTAAAAAGACAGCACCCGGTCTCATGCATGGTTTGGAATGTAACATTAAAAGGGCGTGAATAAAATATAAAAACTCAACAAAACAACAAAAAACTACACACACACATGTGTGGAGCAATAAGTTAAAGCCATTGATTTGATACCCAACATTACCTAATACAAAGAGTAATTCCCGAGCGTACACAAAAAGGCAAGCGACGAAAGCAAGGCATCACAAATTTCGCTCGAGGCATGTACGGAATGGCAAACCCCACTGCACAGCACCACCCAAACGCCGCTCTGTTTTGTGTGCACGAAACACGGGATGATCCCGAAACGGACGGAAAACTCAATCACCGCACTCAATCCGCTGTGATGCGGGTGTATAACAAACTCTCCTCGCTCTTTCTCCGCCTCCTACACACCCCACCCAATGTGCAGTAGTAAGAGCTGGAGGTAATTTGATTGATTTTATTGCTCCGCTTTCGCAGGCTGCCGATGCTGCTGCTGCTGTACCAGCAGCCCAGCAGCAGCAGCAACAGAAACCGATACCGGGGAACCGGATGACCACGTTGACCTTACGGGCGTCATCGTCAGCAGCAGCCACAAACCATTGGCACACACCACGTACGCCAAACGAGCCGAATAATAATAGCTCGAACCGTCTGCCAGAAGAAGGGAAAGGTAAGGTTCGTTTGAAAAATGGTCTACCTCCTTCGGGCTACCACGCGTGAGATTCTGCTCGAACGATATCGATATTCATAATTTTAGGGGATCCTTCCAAAACAGCAACAACAACAAAATAAAATAATAAGACACACTGAAAGCCCCGAAAGAACCTGAGGGCCCACGAGCTACGGCGTGACCGACGACTGTGTTTCGATCTAGCTTGGTGCGCGGCGGGTGAGCAGCTTCCAGCCCGGAGTTTCGGAGTTGTCCAAAGGCGGGACACCGTCTACCGCACTGGCCTAAGCATCAACTGTTAGCTGCAACCGTCTCTCTGTACAGTGCGGCCAAAATGATTGATTTCAATGGGAGTCCGCGCTGAAGGGCCCACTGCTGCAATCGACGATTAAAAAAGATCAGTCTGATGATGGTACACACACACACACACACACACACACACACTCGGGGCTGTGGAGGCATTGCGCTTCCTACCGTCTTCTTATGACTATCGGCAATCACTGAATTTTGAGATACTTTCGGTGGTGAGACAAACCACGGAGTTCATTGAGGAATCTTCAACTTTACTGATCGATGCCATGCAACCACTCGTCCACAAATGTGGCTTTGTTTTGAAGACCCTTTACGGGAGCTTAACCCTCTCTTGAATCGGGTCGCGGGCCGGTCTGACCAAACAAAAATGGTATCCCGAAAGATAAATGACGGCTTGGTGGGATACACCAGCCAGTTGGAGTAACGTTTGGGGAGAATGGATACGCACGTACCCACGAACCCACGAAGTACGATGCCAACAGCAGTCTCGTGACGCTGGGAGTCGCATGTTTGTGATGTTTTCTAGCTTTTGCCACAGGGCAATCGCAACGAGCGTTTAAAATCTCATCCGTAACCATCATCATCGCAACGAAAAAAAAAAACAAACCCCATCATATCCCACCCCACCATTCTGCTTTTACTGGTTTGCCTAAAGATACACCGACTCCTCTCTCTCTCTCTCTCTGTATATATATATCTCCTACAATAAAACCTTCTTTCGCCACAAATATTGCCAGCTTAGGATAACAGATTTGGCGAAAAGTCAACCCGTCGTTATCAAGCGTCTTTGCCGAAAAGAAAACGTCTCATTCAGCCTTGAGGCTGGTGGATAGCAGACAAGCGCTCATCATCATACCGACCGACGGGCTCGAAATTTACGACTTCCGGCTTTGGGACACTTTTGCTCGCTATTCTCAATATTCAATATTGATGCTTCCTTCGGGTGTTGAGCCGCCCGAAAATGGGCATCAATGATTCTAGCGCATAACCTTTTCGTCGGCGTCATTTAATTCGCTTGCTGTAAGTCTTCATACCCCCTGGAGTCTTCCTTAAGCTTGAGTGCAGTGATCGTAAAAATATTTAACTACCGTAACCGAAAGTAACGCGTGGCTGGAAGGTTTTTGGACGACCGAACGCTATGCTCCCGGTGGCATTTGGTCGATCCGTAATGGGTGCTAACGATCCTTAGTCAACCGATTAGCACATATCATGCACCATCACTATTTCCTTCTTTTGCATAACTGTGTGTGTTTGAGCGTCTTTGCAGAAGATTAGTGCAACAACTAACAAGCCGCCGGGTGCAACATTTTGCGCTCAGACAAATTAGTCGACCTTCGGATCCGTTTTGCCATTTCACACCCTTCCCTAATCCTTGATCCTTTTTTTTTCTGCCTCTGTATGCAGCTTATTTGTTCAATTCACACCCACCATAGAAGGGAGTTTCGTTTGTTTTTGTGATCGTTTTTCTGCGAACTGGTGGAAGCAGCACAAAAGCCACATACAATCTGCGACTGCAAAACCTACTCCAAACAAATTAATCCGCTTTCTTTAAAGGAATCGAGGGCAATCGGAGGGAAGATGAGACGCAAACCCTGCTTCACTCGGCAACCCATTCCATCTGTTCCTTCGCGCTCGTTCGAACTGAAGTGATCCATTCCGCAGCCTCTTCCTAATAAGGTCTGTTATTTATGATAGCCATCCACGGCATCGGCAGCTCGTGATCCAGCACACGAAAATCCTAAAACTTTAACTCGAGCAACGTGATTTTTTCGCGCGTTCCTATCTCACCTTCTCACCGGCGAAGGAAGATTGCACTCGCGAGATTGTTATAAAATAATACTAATTAAGATTAACCACTAGGACACACAGCATCCCCATCCACCACCTGAACGGATGAAACTGTCAGAAGGTCAGGTACACCACTTTTCGGGACGGCACATCGTACAGGCCGGTCCCGATACGGTCATTACCAAGGCGACGCCACTGACACGAAGACGAGCGAAGCAGATGCTCGGCACAAGGCGCCAACTCCCCTGGCAGACTGCATGAATCATCGCGCCTCCTGAAATGCAACCGTTGCGACCGTCTCGCTATAACAAAACGGTTCGAGCTGATGTTTTCTTGGCGGCTCTTATCGCATCAACTGGATCTTGTGCCTCACCATCAACAGAAAGAAGTGACGAGCGTGGTCTAAGGTGGCCCAATGTCTCAGCACCCCACTGCAACGGAGTGTTGTTTAGTGAGGTCGATCTAATGAAATTTGACATAAAGTTCAAAACATTAACGATGGAGGGAACGCTCTACGCCCATGGGATTGAAGCGGGTGAAGCGATGTAGCCATTGCGATAAGCGGAACCACCGAGCACCTTCTGCTATTCTTTCGGTGGTTCGTTTACGTACCTCCGGCAGGGTAATCCACACCATAACCTTGCTCCCTTTACAAAGGCGTCGTTTTACATCAGCTTCGCGCCCTAGAAAAGAAAAGAAGATGAAGAAGAAGGGAGTGCGTGCTGGTGGCAGGAAACCATAACGAGCCTTAAAATGATGATCCGATTGTGGGTTAATCTCAAATTATAATTTCAAGTACAGCTTAATTTCAGCCAATGCCGGTCCGAATGGGCGCGGTACGAACAGACCACAACACAATCACGGCTACTCCTAAAGATTCGCGCCCTGCCTCGGCCCTCCTGCTTGATGATGATAGGTCACGGCAGCGAGGGCTCCGTTGTATGGTACCTGAAAAGTGTTGCGAGGATCCTTTGCAACCTTGTTCCACCGTGGAACGACTTCACAAGTACGAAGGTTATGATAACCGATTAGATAACGAGACTACTCGTTAGGCCGTAACAGCCGAGGCTTTGCTGAAGAGGGTGAAATGTTATGAAGCATCATGGAAGCTTATTACTGGGACTACGAGAAGGAAGATAATTGCGAAATGCGCAATTCCCCTCTCTGGAGCAGGTGAATTCAACGAGTCTTGCTTTGATTGATTTCTAAGATCTCAGGAACGAACCTCATCGACTAATAATAATCCTTCCTCATTTGGTGTTCAAGACTTTCAAGACATTCAATAATCCACTTGAAGAGAATTTGATACTGGTTTCTTTTTGTCTCTGAGTGTTAAGTTCACTTGTCGTAATGCTCATGCTGAAAAATAATTATATCATGTCAGTAATTACCTACCGAAAATGTCAACCGCACTGGCCGGAACATCCTAAAGAGATATTGTAGCCATCGTAAACGTAGGAAAAGGTGACATCATAAATCATACCTCTATCATACCGCCTCTTGAGGATCATGTGCGCTTTTTTTTTCAAGAGCATGATCTTCGCGCTAGACCCAAGTATGCCCGCCAGCTTCGAACGGTTTTTGGAAAGCTGAAGTGAAACCTAGCCCTCGTCGGATGTTCGGTCCTGTAAGCGTTTCAGCGTATCCGTCAATTGACAGATGGTACTGCTGTCGATGACATCTTGAAGATTAACTTGTAGCGGGGGAAAGAGAGCGTACGAAGTAACAAATGAAACCGCACACCAGAAGGCCACCAAAGACACACTGGACACACTGGATGATATGACATTTCGGTAGGATGCGGCTTATCTTCCACGGTCGCGGTGGTATTTCGGCGGATGAATTCCTCTTATTTTCGTTACATGCTTCCTTTCCTATTCTCAGCATCACAGTCCACGGGGCCGCCGCGCTGAGAAATAGTACGTCTTCTCTTCCTTCACTTTTTCCAACATCTGAAGAAGCAAAAAAACCGGACACTTCTGTGCATGGATGCTTCAAATGCCATTCGGGTTTTGGGTATTAAAGGTGCGTTTTCGGGATCGCTCGCTGGCCTTAGAATATCTTCCAGACACGACTTTGCGTCGTAGTAAGCAGCAACAGTATTTCATCTTGTACCACGCGCAAAATGTCAAGATCTTCTGCCCGACACGACGTTCTGCTGTTTTAATCAAAACCTCGACCAACAGTGGCGCAAGGAGGACTAAACGCACTCTGCAACAGAACAGATCAAGCACGGACTCCCGGGAACAGGTAATTGTAAATCATCTACACCGAGCCCGTGTGCTACCTACTGCAATCCGCCATAAATCAACCGTAAAGATCTAATGGACTTCGGTCCCTCGGCAATACAGCAAAGTCACGAATAGACACACGCGGCGGGGGTTTCGGTGGAGAAAATTCTCGTGTTTCGGAAAATTTGATTCGATCACCTGGAAAGGTATTTAGTTTAACCATCCCCATCCGCAAACAGCTCCCCTTCCCGCTGTGATAAATAACATTTAAACTAGCCACCGTCTGTGCTTACTTATCATAAATGGATCACCTCTGCTACCACCCTTCCAATTAAACCTTTACCGCAGAGGGAACATACCACACCAAACCAGTTAAAGAATGCTTGTAATCTGCCCCCTGATGGCGCTCTCCATCCTCCATCGGTTCTTCCTTAGCAGCACGATCACCTATTGATCATAGAGCGGCGTTAAATAGCTTTCCATGTTGTACGAGACAAAGCGCAAGCGAAACGAAACAACCGAACCAGCTGAGAGAAATAATTGTACGCCTGTTTAGCGATGATTAAAGCCAATGTCTAACGGGCTTGCCTGGACATGTCGTGTGCCCATCCCAAAAAAAAAAAACCGATGGCTCATCCACATAAAGCACTAAAAACCGGGATGGAACGGGGGGTGGAAGCACAACGATCATCTGCATGCAAGCGAAACCTACGACCTACTTCTTCATGCAGTAGCAAACACGTAACGTTCTTCTGCCCAGTTTTTGCACCACAACGGGTACTGGACTCGCTGAAGTCCGGGGTAGGATAGATAGAGTCCTTCTGGCAATGGAAATCAAAACATGCTGATCAGACAGACACAGCAATCCCGTTTTTGTTCCTCGTACTTCAAACGTGAGCTTATCCAACCTTAGAGAAAAGGCGTGTGCCCCCGTGTACTGTATAGGTTTCACCCACCTCTTCCAAGCTATCTTTCTCCCTCTCTCTCTCTCTCTCTCTCTCTCTCTCTCTACATCTTGCATGTTTATAATTTTCCGGTTATCTTAAGAAAAGAATCCAATAACCAGGCAAAGTGAATGAGCAAGAAAAAAGCGACAACATCACCATCACCTGGCTAACTGTCTGGGCGCATGATGATGCGTTCCCGATCGAGTCCGAAATTCATCCCATCAAGAGCGCTGGTGTAGCGAGCAAAACAAAGCAACTACAAAAAAGCCAATCATCCTCAACATACGGCCAAACCGCCGATTACAACAAAGAAGACAGAAGCGGTACAACAGGCCCCGGTCTATTCTGGGCGCGAAAAGTCCAAAGACTTCCGCGGCGAGTTTTCCGCACTCCAGCGTCAAACGCGACGCTTGCCTTCGCGCAAAGATAATCGCTACGAGATGCGCAAGATCGATCGATGATGAAGATGAGTTGAAGAAAGCAGTCTTTCCCCCACCCTCACCAAGCGTGAAAGCATGCGGCTGAAGACAGGACAAGGAAAAACAACCTCTTTATTTTCCTATTTTCGCAGCAACAATAAATTATGATTCGGTCTCGTTAAAGGGGTACTCGTCGTTTTGGCTCCCGGTGCAGGAACTTATTATCGAAAGAGCGAGCGCCCGCACATCCGGGCGTCCACATCTTCCTGCTGCCGTTCGAAAGCCAGATAAATGCGATACAAAGCCCCCCCCCCCCCTTACATGAGCCACATCACTACCAAACCGAACGCGATAGAGGAAGAATGGAATGGAGGCGAAATAATCGATGGCTTGTTTCCCGGTCCGTTGTCAGAATTGGGATCAAGACGAGATAAGGGGACGCGAGCGCACAATAATAAAAAAGCCCTGGGTCCACCTGGGAAGATGGGAAAGGTAGCAGCAATAGAAACAAAACCCCGCGATGGTCCCGATACTGATCGGGATCGATTTGGTACCGTGTCCTACGAGATTGGGTGAAGTAAAAAGCTTCCCTCGTTCCAGCCAAAGAGGAGATACTTAAAGGATGCAGATACTCGATCACTTGTACGCCGCTACGGTACACACACACACATACCGAAACCACACAATCTTGTTAGCTGTGGCTTGTTTTATCCCCTCCCTCGGGGGATTCACCGATTGGGTCGCCCTTCCTCCGCTGGTCCGGATCTATCGCCTTTCTTCCTATTGCAAACGCAGAAGCGTTTTTCCGATCCGTAATTCAACTACGCCCACTTGTGGCCCGTGCCCGGGACATGCTTTGAATTACATTGAACAAAACAAAAGGGGGGACGGGGGCTTTTGGGTGACCAGAGCAGGGGCAAGGGGATACAAATCGCAAAAAGTTGGTTAGGGTCAGCTCGTTAGGGAAGGCGAAATGAGATCGGGCGTTTTTAGCTCGCGTCAAGAAAAACACATAATTCATGGCAAAATCAGGAGCGAGTGGTTCGTGTTATGCTTCCTAGAGAATAAAGGGAGGGAAGGAATAAAATATTTGCGTTCAAAAATAAACGGTACACAACATTGTAGTTAGAACGATTGTTTGGTGTACAGATAAAGAAGAACGACATTCGAGCAGAAACTGCTCGATTAACGACAATCGCCCTGTCTGCTAACCTTTTTGCACTACTTTTACTTTAAATTGTCAGTTACGTGTGTCGCTAACATTTCTCCAAACAGCATGCAGCATCTACTTCAATCTCGCTGTCTCTCCCTCAGCACTAAATCATGTCCATCATAACCGAGCCTGCCTCAAGTGGCCCATCAATTGAATTAGTCAGTTAAAAGGCACCCGCCGCTTTCAACGATGCGCATTAGGCTGTGCCCTTTTACTTACTCAACCGGCCGCCCATCATCAATTAGTTACACACATACTTTCTACCCCCCCTTTGCCAGACTGTGCAAACTTTGGCCGAAGCAAGGCATCCATTGCAGGCCTTAAAGGTGCTAATCTATGTAAATTACAGCTACTCCTGTGCAAAACTCGGCTCCTCGGCCCAGCATGCAACATACATACGAAGGATGCATACGAAACAAAACGAAAAACAAAACCCCGTGCCGAAATGCTACATCAAATGGTGAGGCTTTTAATATTTAAATACCACCCAACCGTTCTGTGCCAACCGTTCCTGCCGGCTTGCAGACAGGATTGATGGGGTGGCATGTGCAGATCTATGCGCATCTCCTTCAAACCACAGATGGCAAACTTCGCTCGGTTTGGAGTGAAACTGAAGTTGGCGGATCGGGGATGGAATCGAGGAAAAATAACCGCCAAACGGGAAAACTCGTGAAGTGAGTCACGATATCACTTCGGGGAAGGAAGAACTGCCGCTTGCCTATATTCCAGCCTGCCCGCACACGCTCTCCTGTGGAAATCAACGATCGATTTCATTACTCCAACCAGCTCCACGCCACGATGCCGGGCGAAGTTTACTAGTGGCATATGTACCGAACCAAAACTGGCTGCTTCAACCAACGCCCGTCTGCATGCATGCGCTTTAATTAATAAATTGTTGTGATTGGCCTTTCCGTCCGTTTCGGGGGGAACGGGAAGGAAAGTAGGTTCGAGGAGAAATGCTTCCCCTATCGAACGTTCCAGCACCGCACGGAACGGGGATGGCGCATCTCGTGCGGCCAGCCATTCGATTAGTGGCCTCGGCCATTTCGATTCGTTTCGGGCGATTCGGAGGATATCACGATTGCCGTCGTTGCTGCCGCTGATGCGCACGCGCATGCGAGATGCGCCCAGTGGCGCAGGTTCCGCTCACTTCGATTGCTTGTAGCGTATGTAGCGCAACTAATTGGGCGCGGAAATCAACCCGGGGTGGCACCGGGGGTTCATCAAGCGGTTCCATCAGCCCTGATCGTGGAAAAAGAAGGTGGAAGGTGGCACAAGACAGGTTAACGAGAGGTCAATCGTCATCGTCTCCAATTCTATCGGTCGATTCTTCATCAGCGGTGGCCTCTGCACAGGGTGTCATGATCGTGACCTTTGCAACAAACCGTAGTTGATACGCGTGCGCCTATACAGTAGAGCGCCATTTGTCATCGAAATCCGGGGCGGTGTCTCCTAATTAACACTTCACACTCTTCCGGATCCGGGCAGCAGTCAATCTGGCTTCTCGAATAGGAACTGGTTGAATGCGGAAGCTCATGTAGATGAGCGCTTGGAGCGATTTTACTGCCAAACAACTTTTAGATTCGCACTTTAACGGAGAGTAAAATAAAGCGAACGACACACCACGACGGAACACCCAACCCAACAACACACAAAACCCCCTTGCGACACAGGTGGACGCTTTCACAGAGCACCCAGACAAATGTTCAAGTCACCGTCTTACGTACTCTGACGACGGTCAGCTTCCGTCATTCTTTGCAAACCGTTTGAGAACCAGTCTCCGTGGTTTGGGCGAGGTGGGGCATGTTTCTCTGTTTGTGACTATCTGTGTGTGTGTTCGTGTTTTTATTTCTTAATAGATCTAGAGCGCGAACAAGTCGAACGCCGAGAGTCCTTGAGGCGAAATAGCTCAAGTAGGTGTGGCATGGGGATGTGTTATGAGCACGGCGTCGTCGTCGTCGCAGTCGTGCCGTTATGCTTAGAATCGACTGTAACTCCCCTGGTGCCCTTTTGCAAGGTAAGCAGGCTAAACAAAAGCACACTTACCCATAGCAGTAGCTTTACTTGTTTCATGCTACTCAGGCAGGAATAGAGCACCAAGACCGCTAAACTAAATTAACTCTTTTATCAGACCTTCAAACCTAACGATCACACAAGGTGATCCTTTGAAGAAGTCTTGAGCGCATTGCAATGCCAAGCCCAAAGTACACTGCGCTGATAGTGAACCGAAAAGTGTCTCTCCAGGTACTTACTCTCACTCTTCAGCGCCCAGTGAAAAGTCCAAGGGCGTAATCAGCTTCAACCACGTAAAGTGTCTGTATCTGTGTCTTTGTGTGTGACTCAAGCATCACAAACAGAAAGTACGAGCAATAATGCAACAGTAAAAAAATAACAACAAACCCTCATCACCACGGTTCGGGGTATCGGTGCGCATCGGTGGCCAAGGTGTACTGGAGCCGAGATGATTGTAAACAGTCGCGAGTAACAAATTACCTATCTATGGATTTTTATCTGTTTCTCCCCCTGATCACACCATCTCCCTTTAGTAAAACGGTCCACTCGGACGATCTGTCTCTCGAGGGTAAAATATAGAGTAATTTCCGCGCACGACTTCACGTTGGTCGCGCGCGTTGTTCGTCCGGACGCGCGGCTCCAATGGCTAATGACACAGACTCAACGTTCCCCTTACCCACCCTGTTACTCCACCGTGGTCAATGCTTAGCGGGCATAATTCACCTTCCCCCTCTCTGGTCCCTGTCACTTCGTCGCGATCGCGGTGGGTGTAGAAGCAAAAATTAAGTCTCCCTTAGCCTCCTCCAGACTTGTTCTGTTCGTGGCCACCATCGTCGTCGTCGTGTCAATTTCGTGAGGTCCTCCCGACTTCTGACAACGTCCATTTCCTGAGGGAGTAAAGACAGTGCAGTGAGCACGGTGGCAACAAACAGCGAACAAACAGTCTGCCTAACCTCGACGCCATGTCACGTCACGTACAAAACAAGACGCCGAAGTTCCTAATCGGTCGTCTGATATTGCTTCTGGAGAAGCCTCCGCCAAACAGATCAGTACTACCACTACTGCAGGCTGCTAGCAGCTGCTGCTGCAGTAGTCGCAACTGACACGTTGATCGTTTGGAGTGGAGTACGTTTCAAGGGAAACACGCCACTCCACACGTTCGTCACCGTGTCGCCTTAGAAGGGTGGTTCGACACCCCAGGTCGATCGCGGATCTTCACGGAGCGTAAAATCTAAGCTCCTAATTCCAGCGAGACCAATTCTTCTGCCTTTCTGCTACGGAATCACGATCGTGAGATTTTTTTTATGCACGGAACGGAACCGATTTTTAACGCCCCGAACACCGGTGAAGGCCAACCTCTGCGTGCTCTACATTGGTCGTCGCGCAAAAATGTGTGTCGGCGGTATTTCGCGGTCACGCACGATCGTCTCCTTCCTCTCACCCCGTTCCGCTGTGCAACTCTGTCGCACAGGATCGGTTGATGTGATTGAGAAATGATCCCCTCGAGCCATAACAGCCTCCAATCTAGAGGTCTGGGGCATCGATCGCCACTCAGGATGCAGTTCTAGACCAGTTTCAACACCTCCTCGACGACGGCAAACTGCAGTCGAATCTGTCAAGATTGCGACGCATTCTACCGACGCAAAACACTACCAACGCACTCTCTCGTGCGCTTGTTACACGCGTCCGGAAGGCGACGACGACATGATGGTCGTGCGGGTGCGTGCGGAGGCAGTACTGTTTTTGTTTGTCTTTCCGGTCCAGACCAGACTGCGCTGAGCTTCCTGGTTGCATTGGCTTGTCATGCTCGTGCTGTCCACTCCGATGGACCCCAAAAATGGTAAAGGTACCGTACAGAACTGCTGCTACTGATCTGTTTCTCCTCGTGTGTTTTTTTTTTTTTGTTAAATCTTCCCATTCACGTCACTCGTTCACTCTCGCTTTCCGTTGATGCCCATGATGCAATGAGGCTCATGATCTCACACTCGCATGGCTGGCGAGCAGTAGCCGCAGCAGCAGGCAAGGTTGTGTGGCCCCAAAACTGGATTGACAGCTATCGAACCAGCGGCCAACCGGGTCCGGTCCAAGTCCGTTGCCCCAAGAATGGAAAAGTTCCGCCCGAGCTGTCAATCATAAAAGTATGCCCCGGTTTGTAGTCGTACACGTCTGTTTTGCCTTCCCTTAGACTCTTCATTCCAGATGGCGTGGTCCAGTGTGTACGTTGGTAAGGCTTATTGAAGTATTTTTTTTTGCTGTTGTTGTTGTTGTTGCTGCTTCCACTGCCCATCTCATGCTTCCGACATACACAGGGCCTTTTGCTTTTCGATTGTTTCAGTGCGGTGCAGTAAACATGTAACCCACAAGGGAGTCGCTCGCCAATAATATGGGTGGACACTTTGACGCGTGAGAATTGTCGGTTTGTCGATGGTTTGGACGGAAAGCGTTTGTCTGAGGCTAGGGTAGAACCGAAAGGTGGCAGGATGCATGGATAGCATGTCGTAACTTCTGTGGACATGTTTATGATTTGCTGTGAGTGTTTTGCTTTGACGAGCTCAATGTAAACATGGCACTGAGGTTGAATGCGTGATCATAACGGCCCAACACAATGTTCTAAACCGTACGAACTGGGCAGTAAAGGGTTACTTCAGGAAATGGAAACTTTGCAAAAACAGATTAACGACAATCCCTTCACCCATCAATTGCTACTACGACACATCTTAAAGCAAAAGTATATTCCCTTTTCCTTCCACCTGCCACCTCATACGGGAAGAGCGGGAAAAAACAAGGATGGTACTTTAGTGTGATAGATGTCTGCAGAATCGGCCGATCGGCAATCTTCAAGCTGATCAATGTAGCCAACGTTGTAGCTACTTCAATTCCACATTCACACACATACACGCTCTCCCTTGCTATCTCGCGGTTCGATTTAAACCATCGGAGCATCTCTTTATGCAAGTAAGCAAAAAAATAAAATACGAAAGCTACGGCAGCCACGCCACCAGTCATCATCAATCATAATTCGCCGTCAGCTGTTAACAAAACGTGCATTCTTCTAAGGCCCTGCGATCGTCCTCCACCTCTCTTTCCCACTAAACATTCCACGTGAGGATGACATCCGAAAGTAGCCACGGGCGGGCTACTAGCAGGCAAGAAGACCTGGTCACCTCATTCAATAACCCCTGTGGCGCGGTGGCTGCTTGAAGCCTCAGTTAACATCAAGTTGCCGCAAATGTATTACAATGTCGCGCCTAGGGGAAACAGAACAACACTCATTCGCAATCGCATCACCATCATCTTCATCGTCATCATCATCGCTTCGATCTGACATCGTTATCTGACGTAATCATGCTCAAGCGCAGATGAATGAATAATCATTGCAACAACCGAGGATTCGAGGGTAGCTTCTTCAGGGTGTCGCACACAAGAGCTGTGCGTGCGAGTCATTTGCGTAATTAAATCATATCAACCAAAATGAACACACTCTTGAGGGTAGTTAATGTATCTACTGTGCGCAATGGTAGCGCAGTCTGCAAACATCTGTCTGTTTGTCTATTGTTTGTTGTCTGCATTTTGAAGCATAGCGATGTGAACAGAGTGCCCCCGCACTCAAGACATGCAAAATTGCACTGGGAATGACAAACCATCAAGTTCATCTGCACATCATCTCTCCAATAAAATGGACCAACCATTAGAGCCACTGTCATTGCCATTCGCCGCCACTAAAAGCTGTGCTAATAATGTATGCTGGGAGATTTTTTAGTTCACAAAAGCTTCTGGCTGGGTACAACCTGCAAACAGCGAAGTGCAAGACGATCAGGTTGTGATGAGAATTGAATCAAATAGGGCTTCCACAATGATGATGATGATGATGATGGGTCATCAAGCAACCGTAGCAACGCCGCTTTCTAGGTCAGTGTGATT
Source organism: Anopheles christyi (assembly GCA_000349165.1). Classification (NCBI taxonomy): domain Eukaryota; kingdom Metazoa; phylum Arthropoda; class Insecta; order Diptera; family Culicidae; genus Anopheles; species Anopheles christyi. Next base: position 2,192 of record KB702127.1, on the reverse strand, counting down.
ATTGGGCATTAGAGGAAGGAATTCTCGCCTGGGCCCGACGTTTTATGCCCGGTCACGATAGCTACCCCCTTCTCACTATCGAATCTTCCCTAATGCACACTGTCTGCACATGCGGGCGAGAAGATCCCTGTTTGCTCCCTGTTACTTCTTTGTAGCCGAACACCGATACCGATCGCGAAAAGAGACCGACCGCATCCTGGCGTCGGTCAAACGCACCAGCCATCACACCGTCAGCAAAAAAAGGAGGTGGGGAGGGAAGATCGCAGGAACATCCACCGCTCCACCACCGCTGCCGCCACGGATTAAAGCGTCAATCAATGGAACTTATGCGGTCTAATAATAAGGCTTATCGTGCGGCTCTGATTTGCAGTTTCATCCTGGCCCCAACTGTCTGCCGTGAAAGTTTCGCTGCCCAGCTGCGAAAGGTGTCGGATGTTTCGTGTTACGGTCTGGTCGAGTGCTGTTGTTGTGTGCCGTGTCTAGTGTTTTATTGGCCACCGCAATCCGAAGGAATCGGATGGAAATGTGGGCATACCCGTAAGGATGGTGTCCATTTCTTTTACATCTCTCCCTGATATGTTTGTGTGTATGTGGGTAGCAGCTCGAAGACAAGGTGATCCGATTGCGATCCGCTTTCAACACTTTCACCTCCCTTTCGATCAATCCGACACATCGAACATGTTCGTGTTCATGGCGCGGGGGCTTGTACAAACATAAAGACATAAAAATTGCACATGCAATAAAATTGAAATGTTTACAAAACAGATGCAGCTTGAGCGTCTCGTTACAAGTGAAATGGATTCTTTTATTTTGCTGTTGTTGTTTTTTTTTGTTGATGCTCCATATTCGGCTTTCCCAACACAGCTCGCTCGACATTGTGGCGAAAAGCGATTTAAATGTGACGAGCCTTACGCAATTACTTGTCTCACGCCCTGAGGCAGAAAGGTATACTCATCAAACATTTAAGCTTGCTTATCACAACGAGCCTTCCAGCTAAATTCAACACTCAAAAACACTTTTAAAAAACACCGACTAACACATCGTTAGTAGCAAACGTATGCGTATTATATTTCCTATTGCACACTCCGAAACAAGAGCGATTCCTCGATGAGCGCTAAAGAGTATCGGAAAAATCATTAACCTAACCTTATCAACCATTCGCCATCGGAAATAATTTATCTGTTTTGTGTGTGTGTGAGTGATCCACTCAACCTCTACCACTTCCCCGAACACCATTGCCCACAAGAAGACATATTTAAATTCTTTTTAATTTTTATCTGATTTTATGATGGCAAGCTTTTGCGCGCCCGATCGATCGATCGGACTTTCAGCTAAGCCTGCCACCCCACTTTGCTCATGATCAATCGCTGATCTACATCTGCACGCGGTACAGGCACATAATTAATTAGCTTTATGTAGATCGCGAAGCGCGCGCACCCAAGCAATCGATCGCCTTCGGCCATGAAATTCGCCAAACCCGCCATGGTAAACCTCCCCCTTCAGGCGAAGGCCACCATTGGCACTGTCCGTCCTATCTGCTACTCGATCAACAGCAATAGAAGAAGACTAAAAAACAAACCAACCGGCCAACCTTTGAGTGAGCTGTGAAAAATGTGATCACTGTGGTGCGGCCAAATCCTATCCGATGACAAATCTTTCATTTCTGCCAAAATAATCAATTTCGCGCGCGGGCCCGACGACTTCCGGCACCCGTCAGTGCTGGTGATGGTCGAAGTATAACGAACGAGAGTACAACCTCCCCACCCGGACCGGTTCGTTGGACAGCATCACAAAAGGACGAAACGTTTTGTGTGTTGCAGCGCGAAAGCAATCAATTAACGTTTGTGTAATCATTAGAATGATTGCAGCCCACAGCAGCGAACTAGAACGCCATTGCCGTAGTGATGAACGGCTCTAATCGATGAACCGGTCATTACCGGTGGGGGAGGAAGGAAGAGCGTGTAGTGCCCACGATTATCGGCCCACCGTAGTGCGTTCACCATACCACAAAACGCATTGGTAGGAAAGGGCGTCGTCACCCAGCCGCACAGTGCGCGAACGCGCGACATTGTCCATCAACCGCCCGGCACAGAGACGCTCAACCGCTCAAGGTGAAAGGCACACACACACACACACACACACACCGTGCAAAACCGCACCACCCATGAACGGTGAACGAACGATCCCCAGGC